>CAJQZN010042674.1:0-39292 GCA_907164685.1 Colias eurytheme
ATAATGCCTTAAGCCTTCCTCGATAAATGGGCTATCTAACACTAAAATTATTTTTCAAATTCGACCTGTAGTTCCTGAAATTAGCGAGTTCAAACAAACAAACAATTCAGCTTCATAATATTAAAAGTACAGGTAACTATAGATAGATATATTTATTCGCAAATACAAGTCTCGTAAAATACAATATAATAGGACAAAACTCTTGGTAAATATTAAATCTCGATTGTTGGTTCCCAGTTTGCAATACTTCAAGATGACTTCGGCATTCACCGACCGCATCTTACAGTTCAACTTTCCTTTCAGAAAAAAGCTTTTAGCAGACACTTTCTTGTCAAGGCTTTAAATATATATTTCTTCAACTATTGTTGGAATTTTCTTGCTGTTGGTCGACCGTAGTTGATGAATAGAATTTATATCTACTGATATTTTAATTGTTTTTAGGGCCGATTTTTCAATGCTTGGATAAAACTTATCCATCCAATAAAGTATTACACGATAATAATATTAAAATGACACGTAAACTGTCAAAAACGGGCAATTAGAATACGTTTTTAAAATGGTAGTTTTATACATTATTCGGCGAATAAGTTTTATCCAAGCATTGAAAAATCGGCCCTTAGATTATTAATTTAGAAGTGGTGAATAGAAATACTGAATGTTATTTTTATTTTTTAGGATTATTAATAATTTATCAATTGACATTAACGTATTCATTAGTACTCTATCTTCTTATTACCAAAGATAATAAATAATAATAAATAATAAATAAATATTTCAGGACAATTTTCACACACGGCACGATCTGATTCCATACTAAGCTTTCGCTTGTGTTATGGAAACCAGATGGCTGATAAACATACATATATAATTTTAAATAAATACTTATATAGATAATTAACACCCAGACACAGAGCAAACATCTATGTTCATCACACAAATATTTGCCCCGAGTGGGAATCGAACCCACGACCTCTGGCTTGGAAGGCAGGGCCACTACCAACCAAGCCAACCGGTCAGTCAAATAATATTATAGTTATAATATACTAGCTTTCCGCCCGCGGCTTCGCCCGCGTTTTCAAAGTAAAACCCGCATAGTTCCCGTTCCCGTGGGATTTCCGGGATGAAACCTATCCCTATGTATTAATCCAAGTTACCCTCTATATGTGTGCTGCATTGTAATCAGTTCAGTAGTATTTGCGTGAAAGAGTAACAAACACACACATACACATCCTCACACTTTCGCATTTATAATATTAGTAGGAAGGATAATATCTCGTTTCTTACAGATATACCTAACACTATGATGGTATAGGTTAAGTTCGGGTTGGCAAATGTGATTCAGTTTTTTTTATTTTTATTTCAGTACGTGCTACTTCCTTACTTATGTATTAATTTACCAAGGTATATATACGTCTAAAAATTAAATACATTTTTACGAGCTTTTTAATTTTGAACCTCCCAACTTTTTGAAGTCAGAGGTTACATCAAAAATAATAATAAACATCCATAACCCTCAACTTAACCAACTGAATTTTTCTCTGATTATCTTTAGATTAACATAATAGTAATAACAAAAGGATCAGAAACCTCTAGGGTGCAATTACTGAAGCTTCCGTGGCAGTTTGTAATTTACGTGTGATACAAAGAGAAACAGTGTCGACGCGAGGTGTAAAGGTCCAACCTTTACAATTATTTCAAGATATTTTTGAATGTAATTAAATTTAATGGGCATGCCGTTTATTGTGGCTTTCTTTAGTGTTAAGAACAGCGTTATATTTGAAGGTAAAATACGTTTTTGTTTGCTTATTGTAATTAAAACTAAATTCATACAAAACAAGTAATTATAGAGAAAATTAAAGATTTGCAATATAAGGCACTACAGATTTGTAATTGTAAGCTGATAAGGACGCGTTCCATCATTCTGTGTCAAAGTCAAAATCCTCTTCACACTATGTTAGATAAAACTTGGATAAAACAAATATCTATACATATCATAAATCCGTAGAAGGGTCAATTCTGTACATTGAAAATATTGCAAAAATAAATAGCAGGGGGTGTTACTGGATCGATACCAAACCCAAATATGTGATTAAAAAAATTTTTGTCTGTCTGTCTGTCTGTCTGTCTGTCTGTATGTGAAGACATCACGTAAAAACTAACGGTTCGATTTCGATGAAACTTGGTATTATTAAATCTTATTATCCTGGGCGTAAAAAAAGATACTTTTTATCCTGGAAAAATACGTAGAAAAAAAACAATCTTAATTTTTCAGTTATATCCATAGACGTTGTTCTGTAGAACCGCGAACACGTTGCGTATTATTATAGGCATAGCCGTATTTGGGTCCAAAAGATATTTATAAGATGTTATTGTCAGAGTTACTCAAAATGGAGAAATAAACCATCCACGCGAAGACCGACATCCGCGCGGACGGAGTCGCGGGCGGAAGCTAGTTAAACATAATAATTGACAGCAAAAACGTTTTTTTTTGAGTTTGGCATTTTCTGTAAAATATATTATTATACACTTAATTATACATTTATCGTCTACATTTGTGGTATTATTATATATGTTAAAATAATAATTTTAAAGAACATGCGAAAATTATTCCTACGATGTGGGAACAACCATCCGCGTATTCGAAATAAATAGCCTATTAGGTTTATTTACGTTCGGTTTCACTCGCCCACTTATTTGTATTTATTTTAATTTAATAACATTTTCATGACGAATAATTTTTATGAATAGGTTTGATAGCGCTTGAAATGTAAAATCGATGTTTTAAATTCAAATTCAAATTCTAATTTATTTGAATCAAAATCTAAGTATTATGATACTGTAATCTTCTTATCTTATATATAAAAATGAATCGCAAAATGTGTTGGTAAGCGCATAACTCGAGAACGGCTGAACCGATTTCGATAATTCTTTTTTTATTATATTCCTTGAAGTACGAGGATGGTTTTTACGTAGAGAAAACGTAAATATGTACCACGGGCGAAGCCGGGGCGGACCGCTAGTATTTAATTAAAATTGTGTACATCTATAATCTCTTTAAAGTACCTATTTGAAATTCAAACATCGAAATTTAGCAGACTAGCTTCACACTGCGATTTTGTTTCCATAGTAGAATAAATGTATTCTAGGTTCTAAACTATCTTTATACAATATTTCAGTATATTTCAATCTAATTATATCTATGACTAGCCTTCCGCCCGCGGCTTCGCCCGCGTTTTTAAATAAAAACCCGCATAGTTCCCGTTCCCGTGGGATTTCCGGGATAAAACCTATCCTTTGTGTTAATCCAAGTTACCCTCTATATTATGTGTGCTAAATTTCATTGTAATCGGTTCAGTAGTATATGCGTGAAAGAGTAACAAACATACACATAAATCCATCCTCACAAACTTTCACATTTAAATATAATGTATTAAATACTAGCAATGCCCTGCAGTTTCACCCGCATAGATAGCGAGAAGTCAAAGTCAGTGAAAAGTCTACTATAGGTCGGACTATAGGTTTAATTTTTAATCACATGAAAATCACCTTTAGCCCGTCCCGCACTACGCCCTTTTTTTTTTTTGTTTTAGTGGGGAAATCTTTCATAGATACCCACGGCCTCCGGGGGAGGGGCCGTGGGTTATGTCGGATTCCTACCGACCAAAACCCCACTGTGTTCCGTCAAGACGCATATTGGTAGAATTCCTCCGTGACCCCCGTACTACGGCCTGCTCGAACAGTATACCTACTATTTTCTGTAGATTGACGCTTTTAAAAATTCGTTATATCTTTTGAATGGAATATCCAATTCTTTTCATTTAAAAAGTATTTTGCTGGTATTGAAACAGTCTATAATAAAACATCATTTAATGGGATAAGGATTAATATATGTGTATGGATAACATGGTTTGATTACTGTCGGCGCTTCTATTTACTTTGAAAACGTAAAAAAGTTGTTGTAGTAACATAACTACTGAAGATGGACATATGGTATCGAGGACTTTCTTGTAGATATTGATCCATTCTATAATACCGTAGAACATTTTTTTGTTCTATCTTCAATAGATTCCGCAGCGCACGCGATGACAGAAGTTTTATTGAGGATTTTTTTACACCTTGGGTTACATTATTGCATTTTTCGTAAGGATCTCTATTTTTTTTGAAAATGCAATATAGCCTATGTTGCTCAGTAAAGATGCAGCTTTCTAATGGTGAAAGAATTTTTGAAATCGGTCCAGTAGTTTTTGCGTGAAAACCATACATACATACATACATACATACATACTTACAAACTTTTCCTCTTTATAATATTAGTATAGATAGATTAATATTATTTAAGTAGGATAGGATATTAATTATTAATCGTGTATCAGAAGTATGCCTACTTTCCTTAGTAGTGTTCTGTAGTATTAGTAAAAGACTAGCACAATAGTATTGTGCTCGTATTATTTCTTTAATAAAACCTATGTTTTCTCCTTCAATTTTCTATTCAGTGCATACGCTATGCAATAGCGGTCACTCCACATTTCAAAGCGAATGTCATTATACGTATTCAGTCTAGTCCGAGAGGTTGCATTATATTCTCAATATACTTGTTACATTTTTTTTGTACATATTGTATACGAATAAGGATGAAACATTAAAACCAAAATATATAGCTGATGTAATATCTATACAAAACAATTTTTGTTTCATACTATAATATATGTTATACACGTGAAATAAATTATCGTACATAATATTTAATATAAATTTTACTTTTTTTTCAGTTTCGTCGGGCTAGCTATGAGACAACCTTTCACTATTAATACAAACTTACAAAATAAAATCATTCTAACGGTGCGTGTTTTTTCGATGCCATTAATCACCTCAAGATATAGATCATGAAGAAAGACAGAGTTTTTGTCGTGAAAATAAAACTCAAAGAGCGTAGAATAGTTACGTAATAGCCCAGTCATATTAGGGGTTTCACCTCGGAATGAAAGATAATAAGCTGGAAATTGGTAAAAACCTTTGTTTTGGTACCCTAAATATTGTCTCAAAAGTCACAAATGCTATCGTGTCCGCGTCTTAATATATTGAAGGTCAAAGGTCACAAAAAACGATTTTTCGCGAATATCTCGGTTCCTATTGCTTAAATGATATTTTCACCTATTATGAAAGTTGTAGAGTATAAAATTCTCTACAACTTTTGTCTAAACTTTTTTTTTATACGATCAACCGTTTTTGAAGTAGAGCGCGAAGAGTGCGCAGCGTACAGTCATATATGAGCTAATGCAGGGTCAAGCGTGAGTTACGGTTATCAGTACGTTGTATAAAGTCAATTATTGAGAAAAAAATTATAATTATTAAGCAATTATTCAATTATAGTAGGTATATTATTAATTCTGGATTATCTATTTTAGTTATATTTTAAAATAAAACGACATTATATATGTTTCCTTTATAACGTGTAAATTTTTAAATACTTATATAACTGGAAATACTTGTCCCTACCCTATGATCATTTCTATTTATAGCCGATTTAAAAAAAGAAAAAAAAGTGTTACTAGAGCATTGGAGAAAATTACCAATTTGGATAAACTGGTGGAAGTATTTCAACAAGAAAACTGCCCCGTACAAACTTTATTTTAAAATGGAGTGCGCATCTTTTTGGCATTATATAATGCTCCAGAATCTGAGGACAACCTTGATTATTTCCGCTACACGCAATTCATCAAATTAACAAAACTAAATAAACCTGTACAATTGTCAACACTTCCACCAACAAGTGTAGCAGCCCGTCAACATATCAATCTCATAATATTATAAATGCGAAAGTAACTCTGTCTGTCTGTCTGTTACTCAATCACGCCTAAACTACTGAACCAATTTACATGAAATTTGGTATGGAGATATTTTGATACCCGAGAAAGGACATAGGCTACTTTTTATTGCGAAATATGTACCACGGGCGAAGCCGGGGCGGCCCGCTAGTGAAAAATAAAGATATATCTAAAATATATTTCCTTACTGTCTTTTTATTTTAAAATATAACTAAAATAGATAATCCAGAATTAATAATATACTATAGTTGAATAATTAAATATAATAATTAAGAATAAGTACAGAAATAATGGGCATTGCTTAATAATTATAATTTTTTTAATTATAACCGTAACTCACGCTTGACCCTGCATTAGCTCATATATGACTGTACGCTACGCACTCTTCGCGCTCTACCGCAAAAACGGTTGATCGTATAAAAAAAAAGTTTAGACAAAAGTTGTAGAGAATTTTATACTCTCCAACTTTCATAATAGGTGAAAATATCATTTAAGCAATAGGAACCGAGATATTCGCGAAAAATCATTTTTTGTGACCTTTGACCTTCAATATCTTAAGACGCGGACACGATAGCATTTGTGACTTTTGAGACAATATTTAGGGTAACAAAACAAAGGTTTTTACCAATTTCCAGCTTATTATCTTTCATTCCGAGGTTGACCCCTTTTTTTACCTAATTTCACTGGGCTAGTAATCTCATGTGGATTATCGCGCGAGCACACAGTAAAAATGCCTACTTAGAAAGTTTTTCGTCTGGTTATTTAACCAAGAAATTATACAAAAAAAAAATCGATCATGAGACTGGATTCAAGCCCCTGTTTACTTAGTTACATTTTAATCCATGCCAAAAGCGTTTCTTTCTTAAAAATTTTCAATTATTTACATTGTTTATACCTCCATGAAAGTTTTTATCCAACAAGTCACACGTCATTAAAAGTGCTTTTACCACATTTACCGTGTAGTTTCAGACGTGTGACATAATAATAAAACAACAAAGAAACCGCACGCTCTCGCAC
Source organism: Colias eurytheme (assembly GCA_907164685.1). Taxonomy (NCBI): domain Eukaryota; kingdom Metazoa; phylum Arthropoda; class Insecta; order Lepidoptera; family Pieridae; genus Colias; species Colias eurytheme. The sequence continues at coordinate 6,843 of CAJQZN010042674.1, forward strand.
TAAAGCCATAGTAATTTCTCGAAACTTCGCGAATACGACGAAAAAAAAACATCAGAACAGGTGCACTTAACGCAACAATGGCGTCGTTTTAAATGACTCGTTGAAATATTTTATTCGGATCGAATAGTAGAAATTTTCATGCTGAAAGCCTTTTAGATTTATTGGGAAAATATTTTATCTTGTGGCTTAGTACCTGCGTTTTATTCGCGAGTTCGTTTTGAGCGGAATAATGGTGGTTTTTGTGTGCATGCATAAGTCTGTATTCATTTTTCTGGGGTCATAGTTTTGTTTATTTGAATAAAAATAAAATGACGTTCACATTTAGTTAATATTTAATTATATTTTAAAATATAGAGATACTTTACATAACATCAATAGAGTAACTTTTGCATTACAGCTTTACAGGAGCAAAGCTAGTCTAGGAAAGAACTATGAAGTGTTCGAAGGTGTTCAACTTAATCACATGGTATATTAGCAAGTATATTGTATTTACTTACGGTAGCCCGCATACCTCGCCCCATTTATTTGTCAAACACTTGGACACAGATTGTATTAGAATTAAGATTATCTGTCAATTAGGTACAATTAAAAGTTGGTACATTCTTAAAGTATACAATGTAGTTGCATTATAATCAAGTTAATATATTATAGAAGTCGGTTAAAATTAAGTCTACTTGGCCCCTCGGTTATAAGGTTTTTTAACTCGATGTTATATTGGTTGCAAGTCATATAATAAATAGAGTTTGAAAATATTATGAAACTCAATAGTGCTCCTTCACAGGAAATGTATTACTGCTAGAAGTACCCCATAGGACAATTTCTTGGAATCTCGGTTGACTTATTTCTCAATTGTTTTCTTGGGTCAATGTTTGTGTGTGCACGTATTTTTATACATTATTCGTCACTTTTACTGGCAGATAAAATATACAAACATAAACATATTCAGGAGTTGAAATACTGGCTATTCCAACTATTAAACAGTTCCAACTATTTTTATTAATTACACATTACGAAGTATGGATAACGTAGTAATTACTAATCTGTAGTATGTAGGTTCTAGTAGAAGCAGTGTGTAATAACCCACCTCTTTCTCTATACCACCAAGGATATCCCACCTATAAACAGTACCATGGTTAACCATGATGTCATAAAGACGTATTATTCACAGGGTGGGAACGTGGTGCTAGACGATCTATATGGCGCTGGCGCTTACAACATTGGAACTATTGCTGCGACAATACCGGTTACCCCATGGATAGGTTACCATGATGTCAAGCAGTGTTATACCCAGTGTAAGAAAGTGATGGCGCTAGACGACCTCTACCTCTACCACTCTACACTGGAATTAATACTTCTTTAAGACTTAAAGGCGACAATAATACACAAGAGTGTATACATAGTGTACAATAATTTTTCATAATCCCGTCCTAATGAAGAATGAGTACTAAGCGACAGAGATTCCCGAGTCCTGATTTCCCGGGGGCGCCGCTTGAAAAATTGAAACTGACGTCGGGTTATGAAGCCTTTTTGCGTTCACCGTTAACCGGGAATGAGATAATCTTTGTAGGAGATAACAAAATGTCACTGGAAGAGCTATGTAGGACACTTTTAGATTATGAGTATAGCGTGCTATTGTAGCCTATGAATAGTATTAACAGATGCTTGCAGAAACAGAATATACAAAAAACTAACGGCCTTACTAATAAAAAGTTAAACAATGGATAAATTTCTACCATTTTCTACCATAGCTGTGTCCTGCTCTTGCTCACATGAAAGGTCAATCATAAAAACAAGACAGGTTATTGCAATAACTAATCAAAACATTTTATCAGTAAGACCGTAACTATATATTATGATTGGTATATTACTTTATCGTTTGTACACGATATTAAAAACAAAACTGTAGCGATGAAATTCATGAACTGATAAACATTTTGCGAAGTTGATTTACAAGCTCACATGTAATTAACATATTTACAAAAAATGCTGCTTAAAAAGCCACACATAATATATTCATATAACAATAAGCATCATTACACACTACAAGCTATACATTAATCGATTAGATAAACTATCAAGATCATCACACGACCTATTACATCTCCCGTTAGCAACAAGACTATAACTTGCACTAAGCACTTTGTATGTAATCTTTCATCTCCAGTAATAGCAATTGCAATTGATTGCATCGATACGTTATTATTGTGTAGTGTATTGAAATATTACGGCTTTGTTTGCAAGCATTTTCAATATACTTGAATAGTGTTTGTGATTAAAACTAGAATGAATACCTTATCTTTTATTATTTTTTTAAATAGTAATGGGAAATAATATGATTTTTTTCTATGATAGTACTATGATTTAATGAGCTTTTAAAAAAATAACGTGTTCGATAGGTAAATTTATCTAAATCATTCAAATTCAAATTCAAATTCATGTTACATGTCATCATTTAAGTGTTGTCTTATTATATGAGTCTGTGTTATAGTCATTTCCTATCGCATTTATTTGAGTAATTACATATTTTGCCAAGCATCAGCACAAAAATGAAATATTCACTAGGAACACATATTTTCAGTGTCTTAGATAAACTCTCCACCACAACGATGAAACTTAATAAAACTTCAATAGCAATATTGCTAAATGCTTTTAGCATCGATACATTTTACGTGACAATAATAAAAACATTCAGAAAACACAGTAAAGGTATATCAAAAGGACATAGGATAAAATTCGACCATCGAAACACATCGAAATTTAATATAGGGCCGTGTCATTTTCGTATTTGCTCCGAGACCGCTGTCAAAAAAACTACGCATCCGTTCGGGAGTAATAAGATCTATTTGTTATCCTGGGTATCTTTGATGGGATGGAATGTACTGGTGGGCAATGTATCGAGGCTTTGTGAGAGCTAATATTGTTATCTTAACGCTGTGTGAAATTAGGAGGCGGTAGTAATAAAAATAAGAAGATAGACTGCCTTCTTTAACAAGAAATTCATTTACCGATTTAATGTTTATTTTTTGTTTTCAGGTGGATTAAAGAATAGTTCAGAAAACCTAAAGCAGAGTGAACGGTTTAGGGAAGTTCGGTTTATCTGAGGACACATCTTCGCTTACCAGCTACAGGCTATATAATCGTCAAGCACTTCCTTATTAACCAACTTAAATAAATACTTTTATCTATAGATATACAATTTAAATATTTTCATGGTACAAGAATAGGAAATTGGTAAAAGTAACCATACTAAACTGTGTTATATACCTACTTATCGCGACCTTATAAACATACAAACAATATAAATCAATGCTCGAAGCAACATAATTCCGTATATTCCAGCAAACAAACAGTATAGACTGAGATAGATAAATTTCGTTCAAATTCATGTTCACTTTCTCAGAACCCAAATATATTGAGACAATTGATATTGGGGAATATTATTGGTGCCACGTGTAATTTTAATACGAACAGTGAATTTCAATTAAGCGTTGCGTATAAGGTATCCTACTAATCTATCTATATAATATAAAAATGAATCCCAAAATGTGTTGGTAAGCGCATAACTTGAGAACGGCTGAACCGATTTCGTTAATTCTTTTTTTATTATATTTCTTGAAGTACGAGGATGGTTCTTATGTAGAGAAAACGTAAACATGTACCACGGGCGAAGCCGGGGCGGACCGCTAGTAATATATATAAAAATGAAACCCGTTTCGCGTTGTCACGGCATCACGTGTGAACGGGTGGACCGATTTCGATATTTATTTTTTTATTATATTCCTTGAAGTACGAGGGTGGTTCTTATGTGGAGAAAACATAAATATGTACCACGGGCGAAGCCGGGGCGGACCGCTAGTATTATATATACCAAAGTTTGTATGTTTGTTAGTTTGTTAATCTTTCACGCAAAAACTGCGGAATCGATCTCGTAAAATTTGGCACTCACATAGAGTTAATTGTATTTACACGTATAATGAATAAATCGCATTAAGTTCGAATTAAGTCTCAAATCAAACACTATAAACCGATATTGGGCATAGTTTGAATAAAGTGGGTGTTACATACGTTTAATACTATCCTTCTAAAATGGTCTGAGATGATCATTTTCTAATGCTAATAGAATTAACACGCAATTTGCAAGCATTATTAAATCGATTAAGGTATGTGTTGTGTGGTAGGTGCAAACAATACATGTAAACTTAATTGATACTGTTATCTGCTTCGTTTAGTGGTTATAATGTTTGAGTATAATGTATTGAGAGCTTCTTGGGTTGGACAAAATAATTTATGAGATTTTAATAGGAGCTCATAGATAGAAAAACTTTGTTTTTGTGCGATCTTTTGTGTTGGCAGATTGTGAGAGGAATAAAGGTTATGTTTGGATACATTTTTAGACACTATAATCCATGCTAATATCATAAATGCGAAAGTAACTCTGTCTGTCTGCCTGTTACTCAATCACGCCTGAACTACTGAACCAATTTGCATGTAATTTGGTATGGAGATATTTTGATACCCGAGAAAGGACATAGGCTACCTTTTATTGTGAAATATGTACCACGGGCGAAGCCGGGGCGGACCGCTAGTATTATATAATTATACTGATCTGATGAGCACTATAATATTATAGGCTTGTCTTGATGTGCGACATTCAGTAAGGACAATAATTCATGTAAGTTTCTTACAGTCTTATCAAGAATGAATGAATATTTACTAAGTATCTCGTCTTACAGGTTAAGAAGTCAACACTTGAAACTCCAAAGTTCAGTTCAACTAACAGTGAACTTGCTAACTATTTGACCATAAAACTATCCTTATTAATAATTATACTGATCTAATAAGCACTATAATATTATAGGCTGGTCTTGATTAGCGAAATTTAGTTAGGACTGTTATAATTCAAGTAAGTTTCTACAAGTCCTTAACAAGAATGAATGTCTCACCTTATTTACTAAGTATCTCATCTTACAACAGGTTAAGGGAAACTTGAAACTCCGTAGTTCAGTTCAACTAACAGTTCACTTGCTAACTATTTGACCATAATACTATCCGTTTCCTTCAGGCCATTATCCAACCTTCTTAAATAATGTTTTAAGGAGGACCAGGCTATTAGTAGACATAACTATGGGATTATCTTCTCCACACACCTCTATTATATTTTATTATTATGTATATTATACATGCTGATAGTGCTGTATTATCTTAAAGACAAATCTTGTGATTGAATTTAAGGAATATGGTAAGGTTATTGCTAGTTTAACAGTATATAGCATGTAAGAGACCTTTTAATGATAGTGTTAATATGAAAATATAACAAGGTGGAAATATACTTTAAACCAATTTTATGTTCGAAGAGTTACTGCAAAATGTAGAGTTTCTGGTGGTAGTATACTGATTATTACTGTACATATTACTAGTTGCGCCCAGCGGTTTCACTCGCGTGGCTCCGCTCCTGTTGATCTTAGTATAATCATTTATAGCCTATAACCTTCCTCAATAAATGGGCTATCTAACAACGAAATATTTTTCAAGTCGGACCAATAGAGCCTGAGATTAGAGCGTTCAAACAAACTCTTCAGCTTTATAATATTAGTATAGATGATGTCAAAAAATAACTAGCAGGTCTCGTAAAATACACACATACTCCGAACTTCAGGGCGACCATGTCTGCCCCATTTTAACACAATAAGCTGTGACGTTTGACGTTGATACCATCGATCATTATCGAGTGCCACAGGACACGAAGGTCGTTGTGACGAGGGTCACATGTCGCTTAATTATATTACCTGATTATACAGGGTGCAGGGTGTCCATTAACTTGGAGTTAGTGATTTGGTTATGTATGATGAAATGCATGTGATTTATGAAATGGTAAATAATTTCTATATTATGATTCTGATTGAGTTTTGAAAATTAAACAATTCAAGATAAAATCATTGCACTAATCAATTATATAAGAGAAATATTTATTTATTTATTTTGTATTTCAAAGTACGTGTTTATAACAGAAATAATAGATGTTCTACGATTGGTATATCTAGATATAATGAAATGTACCTAAATGTCCGAGAGTGAAATTTTATTTGATGCTATTATTTTAATTTTTTGTTTCATAGCATTTTAAAATAAATTTGAAGCTTTAAAAATGAAAACATCTTAGTATGTATATTGAGATTTTCACATTACAATGCAGACTTCGTAGAATGTATGCTTTATCGTGATGTGATCTGTGAAACGTAGAGACAATATAACAAGATCAACTATAACATAGAAATAGTATTTGTATATTTACATAGGATTTTTATCAAGCATTTCCAAAAATTAATTTGCCAGGACAGCTAGTTATTCTATAAGTGCATGATTAAAACACATTTACTGTTAGACTGTAGGTATATTATATTAGTTTCCACACATGCAATTTACAACTATTCACACTAATACATGGCCCAAAACCTATCCCACAAATTACCATCTATCTATCCCATAATATACATAAAACCTGAACGCTTGATCCCATATCCAAATGGGGAAGACATGTCGATTAAATCCGACGTATAATCCGATGTTCCAGCCCAATGGCATTGCTTTCGACATTGGTGAAACATAACTGTGGCCTTAGGCGTTTGGTTGCACCGATTTGAATATTTAGGAGTGCAGCATATGGGATTGTAGACGTTTTGACCATTATTGAACAGATACGGAATCTTTGCTTTGAATTTACAGGTGGAAAGGCTTCAGATTTGTAGTACGGTTTCGCAATAAACGGGTATACACAGAGCGAGCAGCCTCGCGCAGCAAGCGCAAAACTCGGTCAGTGTGGACATGGCTTAGCCGCGGAAAGCGTGTGTGCCAGTCCACGTAGACTTAGCTGCTTCGTGTAGCAATTGCTTCGCGAGGCTGCTCGCTCTGTGTAGACCCACTTAATAAATGTCTTTATACGCCAATAACTTTGTAGTGGTTAAGGTTGGTTCGAAAGGAATTGTATTTTGAACTGCTACCTGGTTCTATTTGCGTACATAATATTTTAACATCTAGATGATTTTCAAATAGTTAGGTACTTACCTGTTACAAAGGTAAACAGTGTAAGGCAGTGTACCTATAATTTAGCAAAAAAGCGGAGTTTAAATTAATACATACTGTCTGTTTTAAATTTCCGTAAATACCTATCTTTATGTCCACATAAAGAAGTAGGTACTTAGAGTGAAAATTAGATTTATAAATAGCTAAATAAGTAATATAGCCAGTTACAATTACCGGAACGGAACTCCTCAGAGTTTGTGACAAATGAAACAATCTTAACAATCAGAAATCTCACAATAGCAAATAAATTGTACCCCTTAAAGATATTGTCGAGACTGCTGACTTTTGGAAATGTATTTCCTTCTTAGATTTTGCGTCAGAAATGTTCGTTTCAATGTTGTCTGTGACGCTAGAGTTAAATTAAATAATATTAAGGGCTGATTTTTCAATCCTTGGTTAAAACTTATCGTCGAATAATGTATAAAACTACCATTTTAAAAACGTATTCTAATTGCCCGTATTTGACAGTTTACGTGATATTTTAATATTATCATGTAAAACTTTATTGGACGGATAAGTTTTAATCCAAGCATTGAAAAATCGGCCCCAAGTCAGTTTTAGGACTTACTGATAATCTTTTTGTCATTAAGCTGACGGATAAGTTAAACAGAACATGTTCTGAAGTGATGAAACCGATATATTATAATCAAACAAGCAATGAAGGTATGCTAATATTTAGATCAAAATATCGTTTATGTTACTGTTATTCGTAGTATTTAATAAAAATCTTAAAATTAATTTTCAGTCACTTTGAATTGTAAAATTATTACCTACTAGCTTTCCACCCGCCCTTCGCACTTCGCACTTCGCCCGCGCAGTCATAGAAAAACCCGCATAGATCCCGTTCCCGTGGGATTTCCGGGATAAAACCTATCCTATTTTCCGGGATTAAAAGTAGCCTATGTCCTTTCTCGGGTATCAATATATCTCCATACCAAATTTCATGCAAATTGGTTCAGTAGTTTAGGCGTGATTGAGTAACAGACAGACAGACAGAGTTACTTTCGCATTTATAATATTAGTATGGATGTGAAAATAAAAGATATTTATTTATTTAAAATTTGAATATCATCTATCTACAACTAAACACCAAAACTGGAAAAATAACAATGTGTGAATTCAGCTTTCCCGATTACAATCAAATTACCAAAAAGTTATTGTATTACTATTAAAATATTATTACTTGCATCAACAGATTTTTTGTAGTTGTTTCAGTATTTATTGAAACAAAATAACAAACTGTCTGATTCGTTACTATCGCTGTGAAAGCTGCTATAGGTGAAATTGCAAAAAAATAATATTCAAAGCTGCGAATAAAATTGCCTGCGTCGAAACGTCGTGATTTCCGAACGAAATTACCAAACCTTTTTTCCAATACAGCTGAGTAACTTTCGACAAATTTAGTTGCGAACGTTATTTTTTACGTTTTCGTTAATTGAAATAGAAATGGGTTTTTGTTTTAAAATAATAATTGATGTATGACATATTCAGAACACATAAATCATTATAAACTCTGTTGATGTTATCTTAATCATTAGAATAGATTGTATTATATAATAGGCAAATTATTTATGAGGTAAGTATTTATAAAATACAATTTTTGTAACAACATAATTATATTATTAGCATAAAATAATAAAAAGGCGTTTCAAAGTCGCCATATCAATTAAAATATTTTATGTACACTTTTTTTAATAAAATAATCACATTATGATCTCGCCTTTCTTTAATCTTTAATTCAAAAATATCAAAACCTCTTTACTTCTTTTAAATATACCAAAACTTACATTACATAATTACTGTAAAGCACACCGACTTATCCCACCAGTCTTACTCTAACTTACATTTTAATCACCCCATAACACTTCCTTCAAAAGCAACCCTAAATAAGCCCTCTATCAAACCCTTAAACAATGTTTAAGATAAGAGCATAAGCACTACTCTTACCATAAATAAACTAATATTATTATCATTAACGATCTTCGAGGCATGTGTACGTCGCTGGAACATATTTCAATAATTGCCCATAAAAGTTCATAAGAAAAGTCGTTTACGACAGAATTGAGCTGTAAGCTATCTTATAAGGAATTAAGGAGTTTTAATGTTGCGTAATTGCTGTTATAATTTTAGCCAAGAGTCATCTATGCCGAAGTTTGGGCTTTATTTTTCGGCTTGAAGGACGGAAGGTCGTTCCAGTTTATAATTATTGTGGACGGCCTTTTTCCTAATTACGTGTGGTTATGTACTTGTTGGTGACATTTATTCATAAATAATGTACTTTTAGAATTCTGTAGGATGTATAAATGGATGAATAGACTAAAATGAATAGAGTGCTTTGTTTTTAGTTTCGAAATCGTGCTGAAAATAGTATTGCAAATTAGAATAAAAAAAATATTTTGAAAAATTTAGTTCCACAATTGTATTCAATGAGTTTTGGTGTAGTATAAAATATATATTCGAATACCTCGGTCTGTCTACATGTTACATTAATAAAAAGTGAATGCACTAATCCATCTCTGCTACAAATTACATCGAGATCCTTGCAGCCGTTCTAGCTCTAGTAATAAACATATGCCAAATTCTAACACACTAACCAATAATAATTAATTTTAACAAACACTACCTGTGCTCCGGGATTTTACCTGCAGTGCTCAGCTCCTGTTGGTCTTAGCGTGAAGATATTTATAGCCTTTCTTGATAAATGGGCTATCTGACACCAAAACATTTTTTGAAATCGGACCAGTAATTCCTGAGATTAGCGCGTTCAAACTAACACACAAACAAACTCTTCAGCTTTATAATATTAGTATAGCTTCTCACTTATATAGAGAGTCATATAGAATAGCAATAATTTATAATATTATGCAATAAGTTCTAAAGATTATACTAATAGGATATAATTAGAATATATTATAATATAATTAGAATTATACTAATTAGACTAGATTTTCGCCCGCGGCTTCGCCCGCGTTTTCAAAGGAAAACCCGCATAGTTCCCGTTCCCGTGGGATTTCCGGGATAAAACCTATCCTATGTGTTAATCCAAGTTACCCTCTATATGTGTGCTAAATTTCATTGTAATCGGTTCAGTAGTTTTTATGTGAAAGAGTAACAAACATCCATACATCCATACATCCATACATCCTTACAAACTTTCGCCTTTATAATAGTATTAAGATAATACTAAACATAAGTTCCTAAAGCTTAACATTTAATATTAAAATTCTCCTACATTTGCCAATAACATAGGTTGATGTGGTAACAACAAAATGACGACACAAATTCCCGCTCGAACGTAGCTGTGGAATTGACTAGGTGTGCCCTGAACGCATTCGTTGTGTAGATAACGAAAGCTTTTATAGGTTACGACGTTTTATTATTATGTGAATAAATATGTGATGTTATGTTTGTGATTGTTTGAGAATAAATTTGTAATGTATGATAATGTTATTACAGTTATTTTGGTAGGTTATTTGAATGTTGTTGTCTGTGCTTTTCTGGTAGATAGAGAGATTAGATAGATTCTGCGAAAGTTAAATAGAGGATGAATAAAACGCCAGTTGAAGATTCACAAGTAATGAAACTTTTTTTTTAAATCGCTATTTGTGGTTCGCCTATTTGGTTCGCGATGAGCATCACCAGAAATGAACATTTGCAAAAGTAGGGTCTCAAACCCGTTGCCGCTTTTATCGGATAAGGGATAATTAAAGAAAGCAGGAGGAGAAGGCAATAGAATTCTTTTGTTTTACGTCGATCTTCGATACGAGTGTGGTATGTTCCCCCCGCGCGAGCTGAATTGTGATTTCTATGAAAATATCTATCCTTATTCGCTAACAATCCAGTTACAATTTTCACACTAATAAAAATATATTTAACTACTTACCGATATGTCGTACGATATAAAAGACCCTACGATATGAATTTCCTGACGACATTAGTTCAAATCGGAGATCTCCAGGGGCGTGCAGATAATATACCGTAGAAATATAATATGAAGGAGCTGATATTCTCCTGTATTTAAGATAAAATATACGTTACGCTTTATTTACTATATCGTAGGCCATTTATATGAAGATGTGACGGATATAATGAATCCTGTTTGTGAGGTAATTTTGCATTCTTATCGTTATGATTCATATGTAGACTGCTGGACTAATTTGGCTGAAATTAAAGGTGCAGATAGATTAAAACAGCTAGAACAATATATTAACAATATATTAGATAGTGAGTAGGAAAATTAGATTGAAAACTGAAACATACAATTAACACATAAAAGAATAATTTTGAATTTTTATTAAAATAATATGTGATTCTTAGTCTCGTGTAAAATATTTCTGCTTAGAATGAACTTTAAAAATTTAAACTATTTCACAAAGAAACAACCTTTTACCTACACTATAGAAAAGCATAATATAGAAATTAATTTACACGGTAAAGTAAAATACGCAGTAAAAATCAAAGGCACGTACAAGGCACTACGTGTTAATCATTTGATAAAAAGGAAAAACGAATCGCTTTAAGCGAAGCTCTATAATTTCATCATGTAGGGAATTTCGTTCTGAAACGGAACATTCAGGAAATATTTACGGAATATTTAAAACAGTGCTTTAAGGTTAAAAGGTAAGTTATAATAATTACTTAAAAATATGTTGTTTTTAAAATAAATATGAATCAGGTAATCAGGTTTAAGTTTTTTTGAGTTGTTGCATGAAGTTTGGTAATTTTCTTTGCGTATATTTTATTGTTAAACTAGCATAACTTAGTATAATATAAGCTACCTGTCTAGAAAAATTCTGCTTCAATTGATCTAGGCTTTGTGTAGATTAAATGAAACAGACAAGTGAAATATAATAAGTGCTCTACATTTTTTTACTACCAAAAATATCTTAATAAGAAGAAAATTGCACAAGTGTAATATTGCAAATTCAAATCAAAAAGCGAATCAATGAAAATTCCGAGTCACAGATAAACAAAACAGAACCGTCAACGCAGTTCAAACATTATTCAAAGTGTGCTCTATATTCGTCATAGTCTAAGATCCTTAACTTATATTTGACTTATCGGCTGTATATTGGAGTTATATTATTTTTTAAATGCAATAATATGTTAACATGATTTAAGATAAAATATTAAGAATGTAAAAATAAATTGGTTGCAGCTTTCAATCGCAACGTTAGAATAGCCAGGTGTAAACAGGAAGGTAAATTATATAGTTAATTATTAAAAGACGTCTGTTTGTTATTATTTTTCCTCTTTACAATAATCTGTGGTGGCCTGTAAAAAAGTGGTCTATACAAAACTCAATTATAGATTTTTTCACCAATTTTTTACAGGCATCGTATCGCTAATCCTTAACACAATCAAAATTATTTTAAGATTGAATTCATCTAAAAACTCATGCAAAATCAAGCAGCTCTTGCACTATCACAAACCACGGAACGCGGTGCGTAAGGCTGATTCATGTTTGTCTTAGATGCAATTACTTGAGGGCAAAGATTAATTGCTATTTGTTCAGATGTGGCAAAGATGGAGGCATTAACGAGTTTTGAAATTTAGAATTTGTTTCAATTTGGATTAAAATAAAATATTGGTTTCCGTGTTAAATATTTTAGAGAGTAAGTTTGGGTAGGTATTTAAATTAGCATAATATTTAAATAAAGTATATTTAGTGAATACCTACTTTCCCATTTTCAATGAAAAAGTCAAAGGTTCGAGACAAGATGAGTTTGCATCGTAAATTATATCTTCTGTATTTTGACGATTTAAAGGAGCTTCGAAATGAAGTCTAGTTGAATATTGGCGTTTTTAAAGCGCTTTAAAACGGAGTGTGGTTGAAATATAAATGTTTGAGTTTAAGTTTGACTTCATGGACATGAAAAATATCATGTTAAATCAAGTTATATAGGTATTTTGACGTGACACCGTCTTATAATTCGATGGGGCCGGCTGCACGCACGAAAAAACATGACTCATGCGGCGTTACCTCGCTCTGAGGCGTTCCATGTAAAGCTTGAAGTGCAAGCGAGAGCGCGGAACGAGCGACAAAGAAGCACAATCGGACGTTGTCACGTTCAACTATCGTCAGTAAACCGACTTACACAACCAATTTTTTTCTATATAGTTTATCTCTACAACCACAGTCTACAACATTTTCTCCCAATCTGCACCTTTTAATTACCATCTAAATACAATCACACCAATATCTCATTCCATAATTCATCAAGATTAAACAATACAAATAGCTAATCGAACAGCGAAGTAAAGTTTCCGAACTGCTGATAGTATCGTAGCATTAATCAGGATAAGTGTCAATTAAGGGGAAATACGGGGAGTGTTGTACTTGTTTGAACTGACCTGTAGTTAATTGAGGTACATTGTGATGTTGTTACATGGTAATATTGTATCATTGTTACATTATAAATAGCATTAGCATGGAAGAATTGTGACAATATGATTTATTTAAGTTTATATTCGGTAAATATAAACTCCAATATTCGTGCGTGGTACGGACTAGTTTACGTTTTGGCATAAAAATCTTAATACATACAGCATACTATAATAATCGGTGACTGTCAATAGTGAAGAACTACCATACTTTGACATGTGACATGTCACATGTTAGGTTACTTCGTTTGGTTAGGAAATCCTCACAGTAAGCCTGTATTAAATTCATTAAGCCACATAAGTATAAATTTAGATAATCTGTGCTCTTCATGCTGTTGAAATCTTTAAGTAATTTCCCAGGTTGCTCTGATGATATTCTATCAAAATATTTTAATCTTTTACACCTACAATCCCACCCTATATAAGTTAGATACTCTATGCCTACAATTATCTCCCACCTAGCTTGGACATTCCTTCTTACGTTCCATTACACTATGGACCTTTCCTGTTTTGTTCCTGTATACAGATTTGAAACTTATGTTATACATCTGAATTAACTTGTTATTACACTTTTTGTGTAATGCTAAATAACAATACGCGGGAAAACGAATGTATTGCCATAAAAATTTTTTTTTTTGAATTTTAGTGACATTCCTGGTTTTGCACCTGTACTCTTCATTTAAAATCAAAAGGAAGCTGATGATTATGACAATTTTAAGTGGAAAAATAGATAAGTTTGATCATAAATCGATATTTGAATCGCCTTTCACCACAGAATAATTATATACTGCTCCCTTTAGGCAACTAGGTCTCTCCCTAATCTAACTAAGTAATCGAATTTGTTGTACTTCTTTTACTTAAATTTCTTAAAGAACCTTCCACGCTATCCATCAAGTTTCTTAATACCATTATTTTTTTATATAAGTATTATTTTTTACAAAAATTCATCATATTTGCTAAAAATGTATGGAAGATTATTATAAATTAATAGGTAGTTATTTATTTTAATTATTAGAAGTGTTACAACAATTTAATCTGATAATAATTAAGTATAATTTTTGTACAAGCCTTATAACATAAAAAGCTAACGAGCAACTTGTTAGTAAAGAAAATGAATCCATAATAGATATAGAGACCCCATTATAAGGCGAATTTACAAGCCTTATAATTAATAACGTTCTAATCCAAACAATACCCACTATTAAAATGAAAATTGATCAAAAATATTTCCATTCCAGACTTATAATTAGAAACTAGGTCTGACACTTCATTTAGCAGACTATGCAAGCTTCCACACCTGCGCCGAAACTTCGTACAAGCATTTGGATAAAACTTTCAACTATTTGAATTCTACTCATTTAATGACAGAGCTTTTTTTGTGAGAAAATTGTTTGGAATTTTCAGTCTTTTCTGGCGGGAACAATTGTTTTGTATTCAGTTCTGTAAACTTAAAAAAGCTCGTCGGTCCTCGTCACTTAAAGAAATAATGTCTTTATAACTTCTAGTGGATTTAAGTGCTTCATATTTAATGTTTTGCACATCTATTTGTAATTAATATTGCAATATTTGTACTTGTTTTAATAAATATGTTAGTAGATTCAAACTGTACTTTAACCTGTTTGCCTCTCAGATATTTCCTCCTAACAAAATGTTCATGAAAATCTTTATTCAAACGTACGTAATACCAATAAAAACTGCATGCAATTGTTATGAAAACTAGGGAAAAAAACATTTCTCTCGGTACATTTGTACAGGACTTAAATATTTGATTACTTCAATCCATTACCCTTTATTTCAGCCATCGAGACAATAGATACTCCAAGATCTTGAATCTAAAAAAGCAATTACCGTTCGCGCAATTTAGTTTGAGAATGTTCGAGAAGCTCCGACCATTTATTTCGTTTATCGATAATTGTGTCTTTGCATAATTGTTCTTATCAATAAGTATTGTATTAAATAATAAGTAGTCATCGAGAATCGGAAAATATTTTTGTTTAAATTGGTGAAGAAGTGAGTTCAATGTCTCTATGTTCTTACTGGTTGGTATGCCAATAAAAAGTGAGATATTTTGGAGGATTTTAATTCGGTCAAAATCGGTATGTAATCGACTTCTTTAGACATAATATTATGTCGGTAACATACAAACATACCTACAGATAAAGCTAATACATGCGTGTTAACAATAATACCTAGTTTAAAAATAACCCATCATTTAAAATTACCAAGAAAACTAATCCATTTCGACACAATTTCGAAGTATGTTCCCATAATAGAATTCCCGGATATCTTTGAAATACTGAAGCATGACGAGCAAGTATTTCCCGGATAAGCTATCTATCTGGACATTGACGTATGACGCTCAGGAATCTATTCAAACCCGTCTATAGGATGTAGTTGGCTATTTCTTTTCACATTTGATCTATTACTAGTTGCCCTGACTTTACTTGAGAGGCAAGAAAGCATTTATTTCAACACTCACAAACACATAACAATAACATTATCAATTTATACAAGGTAAAAGCATAAATTATAATATTATGTGGTTGCATAGGCAAAAAAATAATAATTAAATAGATTTATTGGTTGCATAGATTTTTCTACAGGAAAACTTTAAAGAACATAAAAAAATGAAACGGGCTACGAACCCGCGAACTTTGCTTTATCGTGGCATCATTTATTCTATTCATTTGCACATTACTTACATCTCCACTACTATGTGAAATAATGTATCTATTGTCATTTGAAATAACCGAAATAACCATGACATTCTTTATGATATTATGATAAAATTAAATCAGCTGCAAGATGTGTATTATAAAAAAAAACACTGAGTTTTTTACTTTTTATAATATTCGGAAAATACTTTAAGTAAAAAATAAATAAATAATTTTGTCTTTAAAACGAAAAGTTCTGGATAAACATCGAAGTCTTGGTCCGATTTGTGACATAGCTGAGCTTGTGTCTTTGATAGCACTTAAATCATCTAGAATACTGTGTAAGTAAAGGAAATGCTTTTAGAAATCTATTGAGCTTTGAATCTTTTTGATGTATCTTTTGTACATTTATTTCAATAATACTTGATACAAAGTAGAGTTGAATTCATTGCACTTTCGATTGAAATCTTTTTGAATAAATTAACCTATTACCGAAAAACAAAGGAAAAAATAGGTGCTACGAAATTAATAGCTAGGTATTCATTTTGTTAAATAAACGATATATCTGGTTATTTATTAAAAAGAAGTTATTTATAAAGAACTAGCTGTGCTCCGCGGTTTCACCCGCATTGCTCTGATCCGGTTTTAGCGTGATGATATTATATAGCCTATAGCCTTCCTCCATAATGGGCTATCTAACACCGAAAGAATTTTTCAAATAGGACCAGTACTTCCTGAGTTTAGCGCGTTCAAACTAACAAACTCTTTAGCTTTATAATATTAAGTATAGATTCAAAAAATAACAAAAACTATTCATCAAAAAAAGATGACTACTGATTCCTGAAAAACTAAAAAAACGAACTAAATAAATCAAAAATACTTACAAAAATTTGAAAAACATAACTCCTCTTTAATAGCAGTTGAGCAACAAAGCCATTAGCAAATTTGTTTACCAACGGACGTCTTTGAATCCCAAATTGATCGAAGATGCAGGGAATTCTCGTCTTAACGGTATATACATAAATGTATAGTAACCAGGCTGAATATCCGAAGCTATATGTTTTAATTTAGCTTGCGCACCTGTTAATTAAGTTTAACGTCAGCTTTATGCCTCAGTTTATAAAGTGGATATATGAGCGGTGTGGTTTCTTTATAAAATGATGCAGATATGAGACAAAATTGAGGTCTATATAAATATTAACTGATGAAAATATTAAATAAGATTGGAATTTATGTTTTGTATGGCCAAAATTATTGGAACGATTTTAATAATTATTTTACGTAGAAGCAACTTTACGAACTCATTACGTCCAAGCTTGCGAAGTGAAACATTAGAAGAAAAAAATTAAGGTCGGCGCTTTTTCGTTTTATGTCGTATTTACATTCAATTCATTTATTGCAAAACAATAAAATAATATCTACCTACATTCATAGGTAGTTTAAAATTACAAATCAACGCCAAAGTATGTTTTCTTATTTATTTATTTATTTATTTATACTCTTTATTGTGCTGCCAAAATACATAAAATACAAACAAAACTTATTCTAAGAGAAAAACAGCACAGAAGGCGGCCTTATCACTTAAGAGTGATCTCTTCCAGGCAACCAACTGAGTTTCTTAGTTTTTATTAAGATATATACATTTTAGTTTATATCAACAGGGTATCACTCTTGAACAGAGGCGGCTCGCCCTAAGGAGCGCTGGTGCAGTGAACTCCCATAAATAATTATAATAAAATCATACTCCTTAATTTAATTATTAACATTAATAATCATTACTATTTAAAATCAATCGTAATCTTTAAAACTACTGTTAATACCAATGAATATATCCATCATTCCATCATCTCATACACCTGTATAATACCTACTGTATTATGTAACGCGCGAAGCGGAGCGCTCACGATTGCGCTCTAATGAAAAAAGATTTAGTACATTTCCTAATACGAAATCCAATAGGAGTGAAAGAGAGGGTTTTGCCAGAGCCCTGCGCGTGAAACAAAAGATTTTCTATGGAAAAGTAGCAAAATTCGGAGCGCCGCACCCGCAAACGTTGCCGGTTCGTTTTTACCGCCCGGCAGGACAGCGATTGCGACGTTGCCATTTGCCACTTCTATAATATAAACAAACACTCGAGTCAACTTCAATGCACGCGCATTGCAAATTCGGGAATTTTCTAATTAAAATCATAAGATACGTGTTGAAATAGTCTGTTGTTATCAGTATTACTTGTGTATGTGACGTTCATTAAAAAGTGTGTTAAAACGTTACAAATTCGGCTTGAATTGAAAGCTAAGGGACTGCCACGGCCTGAACTTGACCTTACGCAAAAATGTACGACAAAAACGAAAACATATACGCGTGTGTTTAAATCCGAACAATATTATGTGAAAACACCGTGGTTGTGTGGTTGTGATGAAAGCAACAACAGACATTCGTAAAGCTAGTGCTTTACGAATGTCTTGTCGCTTTAAGTTATAGATATTTTTGCACACCAAAAAGAAAGACGTATGTATTTCCTTTATAAGTAATTTTTTTGATAAATGTACTGCTTTACACCATGTATTTTCAGTGTTTTATTTCAAGTGAACACCCATAAAATTTTGTCACGAGCCGCCTCTGCTCTTGAATTCTTGATACTAGATGATAATTAAAATAATTATACTTATTTTGATACTACATTACCTACATGAAAAGCTCGTTATGCAACCACTCATTAAAGATGCTATATAACTAAACTAGCTTTCCGCCCGCGGCTTCGCCCGCGTTTTTAAAGAAAAACCCGTACCCGTAGAATTTCCGGGATAAAACCTATCCTATGTCCTTTCTCGGGTATCAAAATATCTCTATACCAAATTTCATGCAAATTGGTTCAGTAGTTAAGGCGTGATTGAGTAACAGACAGACAGACAGAGTTACTTTCGCATTTATAATATTAGTATGGATGATAAGAATTAAAATTTCTCAAGCTAAATTGTTTAATTACCCTAACAAATTGAACGTCTACAATTCTCAACACATCCAGATAAATTCTAATACACTCTGATTTAGCTTTCCCCATTAACTTGAATACAAAGTAATCAAAAAGTTAACACGACAAGATAGCATAATTCCATCTTCTACCAACATATGAAGAAAGCCACATACAAATTTAAACTCTAATTACAACCATCAGAGCTCAAATTCCCCTAACCATTAAATCATGAAATGCTACTTCTCAAAATAGCCTTTATGCCGTTAAAAATAAGGCTCATTCCATTAATTGCAAACGACACGTAGTCACTTGGTTCGTTAATAAATTTCATACAACTTTTAATGGTGGGCCGAAGCTTTTTATAATTTTCAACGGGAACTTTTTCCGGGAGCGTATTCGGAGTAATAATTCCTTATTCGTAGCGAAGTTTAATTTGTAAATGAAGCGTCTTTGGGAATTTTTAAGACTTTTGCGAAGTACGTATGGCCTATTTAGCAATTCTTTTAGAGGAACATCGAACAATGAGTTAAGTTCTCGTTATTTGAGCAAATGGCAGAGCTCTTATTCTTGTAAGTAGACGTCGAGTATCTTTATGAATAGACATTTAAAGTATCTACGTTAACTGATTATTATAAAACAACATATTCTTCAAATATGTATTATATTAAACATTTACCAGTTGGCTTGGTTGGTAGTGGCTCTGCCTTCCAAGCCAGAGGTCGTGGGTTCGATTCCCACCCGGGGCAAATATTTGTGTGATATAGATGTTTGCTCTGTGTCTGGGTGTTATATCTATATAAGTATTTATTTAAAATTATACATATATGTATGTCTATCAGCCATCTGGTTTCCATAACACAAGCGAAAGCTTAATATGGGATCAGATCGTGCCGTGTGTGAAAATTGTCCTGAAATATTTATTTATTGAAGTGAAACTTCTTTATCGAGGTTGGACAAAAATTTAGTGTAACATTTTTGCGTTACGCCGTACGCGTGACATTTTTGCGTTACGCCATACTCGTGACATTTTTAAGGTCATAAAGAAGTTTCACTTCTTACGTGTGTACTCTAGTACACGCATACATTTTTTATTTATTTAGGTATTGTTATATAGAGTATTTTTCAAGTAACAATATTTTTAACTACCTATATGCCAATTTAAATAACCCGACTACAAATTTAATGAGAACCATTCCCATAATATTGGCGGTCTCATTACGTACCGTTGATTCGTCACATATCGTTATACCCCAGCCACACTATGCTACTCGTCCTGCTACTCGTGCTGCTCCTCGTCCTGCTCATCGCGCTGCCGCTCGCCTCGATATTGCCGTCTGGCCACACACTGCTCTACTCGCGCGATTAATCGCGACGCTCTTCACTAGGGATGGGTCGTTGACGTATTTTTCATCAACGAGACTAGATCGTTAGACTAGTCGTTCAACTAGTTAAAATCTTCGACTAGTCCATGTGTAAAATAAATAACTATTATTTAATAAATTCTAATCTCAATGAAACAATTAATAAATGTTTATGCTTTCTTACAAAAATTATACTCCCTAAAAAAAAGTATGTACATATTACTAAAAAACTTATTATCGTTTGTTTTTATAGTTTAAATTCAAAACATTGATCTTGTAAACCAAAAATTTTTTTTTTTTTAAATTCAAAGAAAAGAATTTATTCTTATCAATAAGACTGTTTAGCCATTGAATTCAACTAGTGCATTGGTGAGCGATGGAATAGTCGAATCGTTGAGTGTACATATAGACGGTTAATTTAACTAGTCCGTTGATTCCATGACGCCCATCCCTAATTCGCACTCGTACTGCCGGTCCTTTGACTCGCGCGCAAAAGCCGACAAAATAGGGAGCAGTGAGCAGGACGATGAGCACGACGAGTGGCATGACGAGTAACGTGGCCACACTACGTCCCTGCTTACTTCCCTCGTCACTTCCCATACCACTCGTCGAGTCGTGTGGCTGGGGTATTTACAGTAATCATTACAATATTGCAATTACTGATTTAGCTGACCAAAATTAGGCTGATTCTATAATAATTTAAAGTCTGTAAAAGGTCTGTAAATTAAGTGTCTGTTGTGGTTATAATTATTCATTTAGTCGTAATGCATCATAATCGTTCCATAAAATGGTGAGTATAATCATAATTTAAATGTTAGATATATCAAGGTCATGAACTCCATTTAAAGTTCTGTTTTGCATTCTTGTTCAGGCTACACTTTTAGATGCGACACTTTTCTATGTACAAAGACACGCCTTTGTGTATCAGACAGAATATATCACTATATCACTACATAGGTAGTATAAAACAAAGTCGCTTTCTCAATCCCTATGTCCATTTGTATGCTTAAATCTTTAAAACTACGCAACGCATTTTGATGCGGTTTTTTTTTTGATAGATAGAGTGATTCACGAGGAAGGTTATAGGTATATAGGTATATAATTTATTAGGTTTAAGACAAAGCGGGCGAAGCCGCGGGCGGAAAGCTAGTTAGATATAAAAGAAACTAAAAATACACGCTTCAATAAGATGGAACTCTTGTTTATAAGTATTGTTGCCGATCCTTGATAAATTAGAAATTGTCGAATTAAATCTGTGCTTTTAAAGTGCAAAATCGAGTGTAAATGACGAAAAAATTTGTGAGGGCGTAAATATGTTTTCTACTATATCGCGAAAACTACTGGACGGATTTGGATGAAACTTTACAGTAATATAGGTTATAAGAAGTATAAAAGATGAGCTATAGAAATACTTAGCTGAATTAATATTAGATATGTATCTGTATGGCACAGCTTAATAAACATAGTAAAGCAAATACAAGTGTATTAAAAATATCGTTCTGCAAAGCGGTAACTAAAAGCTTAAACTTTAGCTCAACATTGGAATCCTTTCAACGTTCATAGATAATCTCAACATCTATCAAACTCGCTAACTCCTCTCAAGACAGAATTGCGGTTTGATAATTTCAACGAAACTTCCGCGAACTGTATTTACTTCGCAATTTAGGCGGGTTGGTGACGAGTCTTTTTAATTATATTAATTTTAATTTAAGTGAGAACTCTATACAAATATTAAAAAAGTGAAAAATTATATCAATTTTTCATCTCATCTTGAGAAATCTATACTTATAGTAAATGCCACGTTTAGATGTTTGGGTATAGGATACTTAATATTATTATTGAATCAGGATTACATGAAACTTCGATTCGATTTGTCATTGGAGTATGTGTGTGTAAGCTATATACATTTTAGTCTGTGTATTTTTGTCCATAATATTACAAATTACTAGTTAATAGAAGGATCTTTGACATTTATTTTATTTATCAACAATAATTAACATAATATTCTCAAAATCGTTTCATATCCTAACGAAGCATTCTAAAAAATATTGTAGAATAAACAACAAACAACTCTTAATCAATAAATATTCTATACTTACCTGTCTCTACAAAGAAATACTACAATTTTCAAACTTTGCTTTGCTTCCAATATTTAATGTAAAAACAAAAAACCGCCCGTTCAAAACCAGCCTAACGAAACTCGAAACGTATTTATAGCACACTTATTCAGCCATAGAGTGAGATTGGCCAAGTTTCGGATAATTATTGTACACTGCTAATTGGCATGAGTTGTCGCTATTCGTTACTTTCAACCCTTCTTGCTTCGGGCTATTTCATTCATCCCTTTAGAACTTGGGAACTAAAAACTTATTTCAGTGTTTTAGAGATTAAATAACGAGATTGTTCTTGATTCTTGAAATTCATTTGTTTTTTTGGAATTTGTAACTTACTAGCTTTTCGCCCGCGGCTTCGACGACGTAGTTAAAGAAAAACCCTACGTCCATTTTCAGGTCTCGAGCTATCTTTAAACCAAATGTCATACAAATCGGTTCAGTGAAATAATTATAAAGAAGAGAAAAACATACAGAGTTACAATTAGGTTTAACTCAAACTATATACTTTTAATTAAAATATCAGTTCATAAAAATAAGTGGGTCATCACTACATAGTATAAAACAAAGTCGCTTTCTCTGTCTCTATGTCCCTATATCCCGTTGTATGCTTAAAGCTTTAAAACTACGCAACGGATTTAGATGCGGTTTTTTTAATAGATAGAGTGTTTCAAGAGGAAGGTATAAGTTATACCTTCTTCAACTTCAACTTATATATATAATTTGTATATAAGTTGTAAATAAAACACGTAAGTATAAAAACACGGTTTATTATCTAAATGCGTGTAAAATAAAGGCACTTTAGTACATTTAGTCTTTCATAAACTCACCGTTACATAAATACATTTGTTAAAACTAACTTTGAATTATTTAATCGTTCTTTGGCTACATTTCATTTTACATGAAATTAATATTACTTGTCACTAATCTTAGCGAATTAGCGATTAAGCTAATATAATATTCTGAAATGAAACTTCTTTAGGCGCGTTTAGAGTAAAATTTCAAGGTCGCGTCATGGCAATACCGTCACGTCATGTAGTAAGGCGACGAATTTGGTATCTTTGAATCTTGCGAAAGAAGTTTCACTTCTGACACGTGTGCTCGGCACACACGCTCTTTTTAAGTTAAAGTATGAATGTAATCTCTATTTACAATAAACACTAGTGCTATTTTTCGACTTTCCTCACAGTTCCCGTACTAGTTTCAGTATCATTAGATGAGCCTGACGTAGAATGTTCCAATTGACTATCACTTTTACCGCTACCACTACTTTTAACTCTACTCAAAATCGCTCCAGCCTTTTTTCGTTTCTGTTTAACTTTCACCGCCTTTTCTGGAGGTCTATTAATACTTTCACTCCTATTTTTTAACTTATTTAAACTGAAATTTGGTTTTATTTGCGCCGTTTGTTCCAAATTCGTTACGTCTGGAAGTAACAAGTCAGTAACGCAAACGTAGTCACTACTTTTTTGTGTCTGTACTGTGTTTAATTTTACTGGAACGATTTCTACTTTTCGTAGTATTGTATCTGGGCCTTTTGAGTCTAAAACATCTTCTGTTGGAGATTCTACTCCACCCACAAGTTCTTTTAAAAGTTTATCTTCAAAATCGTCATCGATGTCAATTTCATCGTCATCGTCTGAATAGTATGACGAAAATGATGTGACTGAACCGGAATGAAAGTCGTCGGGTAAGCGGACTCTTGGTGCGTTTGATGGGATTTCTACTTGGCTTAAAGACGGTTGTATGATAATTTTTGGTTCTGATGTAGACGCTATTATTACTCGCGGAAATTCCCTTTGAGTTGAAGGTATAGGTTCGATTTGTCGGTTTACTTTTAAATCAATTCTATTTTCAATAGATTTAGATTTTTCGGAATGCGTCAAATCGTCAATATTTTCATAATTCGAGTTTTCATTTATCTTTCTTGGCGCGTCGAAAGAGGAAAGTAATTTGGTGTTCTTGTACGCGAGGCGCCGCTCTAAAGTTGTAGTTCTGGGCGGCGGTAGAGGCGGAACTTTTCTGTCTGTTTGGCTGTCGATATAACCGAAAGTTTGTAAACTCGGTTGTAAGGAAAGCCTTTTCTGTGACTTCGGAAAGTCGGGGAGCACTTTCGGGAAGTTTCTGCGTTTAATTGTTAGTAATGCTTCTTCCGGTGATAAAAGTGGAGTTTGTTTATCATCGCGTGATGTTACGTTGATTTCGTTTCGGAATGTTATGGGTGGAAGTATATCCATTGATTCTTTTTGCATTTGTCTCATTAGTTGTTCATAATTAACGTCCGTAACGGGATCAGATGTGGAATGCTTGTGTGATATTTTTAAAGGCCTATTTTGTAGGGAAAGCGTCACTTCGTTTGTGTATATTTGATTTTGTGTTTGTGTACTTTCTGTAGTTTTTGGTTTGGAAACTTTTGAGTATGTATCGTCTCCAACTGTTTTTGATCTTTGCAATTTGTTTACTTGTACTCCTTTTTCTATACAATCAAAGGATTTAGATAATTCTATTGGTTCCTGTTTTAATATGGAGTTTGTTCTTGCAGCGGGCGTAGCATCGATAGCTACAGATACCTTTTTGGATTTAGCACTATCTTTGCTTTTGATAGATTCATTCGATTTACTAGTTTTCCCCACTGAAAGTTTACTAATCGACGATTGCGAATCCAAAGCGGATGTCGAAGTAGTCTTTTCAGAGGTTTTATTCCTAAAATTCTTCGCCAATAAATTGGATTGTGTCACATCGATTTTGTCAGCTTTATTTTTCTTTTCCGTTAACAACTCCTCAGATCGGGTGAATTGTTTATTTTTTTCACTTTCCGAATTGGATTTTCTTAAAATACTCGGTGAACATCGATGCATAACTTCATTTGTGATCCAATCTCTAACTTTGGTATGCGCATCTAACGTACTCGTCGACAAATGGCGTCGTAACTGAAACCGTTCTCTAAACCCGCCGGAATCATCTGATTTCGGCGTTTTACATTCCTTAACTTTCTTTTTCTGTATTTTCATGGATTTTATAACGCTGCAGCCATTTTTGAGCTTGCGTAAAGCGCTTTCGGAACTTTTCTGTCCGATTACATCTACTTCACCTATTTCCGAAGGACGCTCTAAGGCTCGGAGTCGTTTCCGCTTTTTGAAATACAAAACACCGCATATACTTATGTTGAACGCTAAGAATAGAATTGTGAGGGAAATAATGAGCGTGACTGTGTTATTTGAAGTTTTTGCTATGGTTAAAATTGGTTTTTGTGTAGTGTAGATATATGGGGTTTTTAAAGGTGGGATCGGTCTTGATGGGGTTTTAATGGCTTGTATTTCACGGTATATGTTGTCTGTATCGGGTCTGTATTGAGGTGGGTTTGGTCGAAGTTTTCCGTAAAGTGGCTGGCTGTAGTCGGTGTGATGGACAACGGGCGGGTAGATCGATTTTCTGATTGTTTCTGAAAATAAAAAAATAAAGATGTTATAATTACACGTTATGAATAAACATATGAAAACAAATTATATTGTTATTTTTTTTAATCTCAAATACACGTACCATACTGATAATAACTTTAAAGTATATTATATAAATTTATAAATGTACAAAAATAGAGTTTCGTTACTATTTTGATGTCAATATTGAAATTTCTAATCAATTTAAAAAGTTCTAAATAACTTTAATAATAATTATTGCTATCTCGCTACCAAAATTCTAAAAGAAACTAACCTATACCACACCATAATATTATGTTTTTAAACAATATAAATAATTCTATCTTGAAGCGGGATTTGAACCCCCACTTTTCATCTTTATTTAAACAGCATTTTAATACAATAAATTAAAAATTAAACTAACCTATAGGTCTATGTGTGACTCTATTCCTTTGTGTTGTTGTAGGTGTGAACGCATATAAAGGATCAACAACATATCTGCTCAATTTATTTGGTAAAGTATCAAGCCAGAAGGATGTGTAGTTCG
This sequence comes from Colias eurytheme, assembly GCA_907164685.1. Taxonomy (NCBI): domain Eukaryota; kingdom Metazoa; phylum Arthropoda; class Insecta; order Lepidoptera; family Pieridae; genus Colias; species Colias eurytheme. The sequence goes on from CAJQZN010042674.1 coordinate 33,370, forward strand.
ATCTGTATAGACTGTTTATAGATGGCGGTATATCTGGAAATAAATATTAATTTTAGTATGAATATGAGAAAGGGGAATGGAATAAAATGTTTTATAAAAAAATATTTAAGTATTCGGAAACAATGAGGTTTATTGTTTGATGGATTGATTACATTTTATTCAGAGAACTTTCAAGTGATGGATTCAACATTTAGTATAACACGCAAAATTCATACAATCTATACATATAATAAATCTGTAGAAGGGTCAATTCTGTACATTGAAAATATTGAGAAAATAAATAGTAGGGGGTGTTACTGGATCGATACCAAACCCAAATATGTGATTAAAAAAATTTTTGTCTGTCTGTCTGTATGTGAAGACATCACGTGAAAACTATCGATTCGATTTCGATGAAACTTGGTATAATTATACCTTATTATCCTGGGCGTAAAATAGGTTACTTTTTATCCTGGAAAAATACGTAGAAAAAAAATTAATCTTAATTTTTCAGTTTTATCCATAGACGTTGTTCTGTAGAACCGCGAACACACGTTGCGTATTATTATAGGCCTAGCCGTATTTGGGTCCAATAGATATTTATAAGATGTCATTGTCAGAGTTAATCAAAATGGAGACCAACCACGTGAAGACCGACATCCGCGCGGACGGAGTCGCGGGCGGAAGCTAGTAATTAATAAATTATTGAAGGCTAACAAGATTATGAAATTCAAAATTTGAAGATTTTTTTGAATTAGTGTAGAATAAAATAGGTAAGTATATGAGCTTATTAATTTTTTTTAAATTTAAATTCTTTAAGTAGTGCAAAAAGATAGAAATCGCAATCAATGCAAAAAAAACTCAGAATAAGTGTGACTTTTTAAATGTGGTTTCTACTTAAATAAAATGAACTAACTTTATATAAAAATTTGTATGGGTTTTAAGAAACTTACCTAATCGTAAATAAGGTTGATGTGCGACATTATATTCGGGCCATTCTACATTGTATTGATTCCACACTTTTCTATCCAAAGTGTAGTATTCGTTCACGCTCTGGGTGTTTGGAGATCTGTAAAATTATTTATTATTAGATTATTTGATTTTATTATTATTAAATGTTATTTATATTATTTCAAAGTAGTGGGAAATATCTCCAATACATTTGGTACAATTTACCAAAAAAATTTCTACATTAAAATATTAATATCAACGTTTTATTACACGTAATGCCGTCTGCGGTTATTTTGTGGAATTTTCTTCAATCAAAATTTAGCCTTATTTATTTGTCTTCGTAAGGGGGCATTCATAAATTACGTGAGGTGTTTAAGGGGGGGAAGGGAGTCAAATGTCATTTCATTTGACGTTCGGGAGCAAGAGACATTTTTTTGGAACGATTAAAAATGTCTCTTGCTACGCGCGTTGTGAAAGGGGGCTAGACGGAAAAAATTGTTACGAAAAGTTGTCACGACACTTTTTGCTAGAGTTGTAAGCCGTGCGGCGTGCGCGTGGTTCTCTGTCTGTCTCTCTAACTTAACACTTCGTTCCATCCGGATGGCCCTTGACATCGCTCAAGTTTTTAAGCTATTGCATAGCTTCCATCGCGGGCCTTGAGCGCGGGGACCGAATTCAGAAATTCCGTAACGAAAAAACCTCACGCTCCCCACTCCGAAGGGCACGGAGGTGTGGCTTGAAGGCATAGCATGCAATAGCGTTACCGCGGCAGTCCCCGAGTGCCACACGTCTTTTTCTTTTTACAATGCCAAATCAATGTGCAAGTGCACGCAATGGCTACGCTTTGTGTGTCGAAAAAATTAAAACACGCGACGCGCCGCGCGCGCGGCGTTTTTAATGTTTTCACATAAGATAATCCATACTAATATGTGCTAATATTATAAATGCGAAAGTAACTCTGTCTGTCTGTCTGCTACTCAATCACGCCTAAACTACTGAACCAATTTTCATGAAATTTGGTATGGAGATATTTTTATACACGAGAAAGGACATAGGCTACTTTTTATCCCGGAAAAATGACGCAATCCCGGAAATCCCACGGGAACGGGAACTATACAGGTTTTTCTTTGACTGCGCGGGCAAAGCCGCGGACGGAAACCTAGTATATTATATCTACAAGAAGCTTATGTCATACGTATGCTATAAAAAGAGTACGCAGGATGCAGATACGCGTAAAATTTATAAATTTAAAAAACTCACCCATTCTTAACAAAATTAGTCCACAATCGCATAACAACTTCACTCAACAGTTTCTCTCGCAGCGTATATTCTGAGTGCAAATGTGTGATAGCACCTCCTAGTGGTATTCCTAGGACGTATGGCATTTCTTCGCCGTGGACGCTTTTGTTGAGCTAGAACAAGTGTTCAATAAATTAATATTTATTTAACATACCTACAAGCATAATCTTAATATATATAAATCTCGTGTCACAATGTTTGTCCTCAATGGACTCCTAAACCACTTAACCGATAAATAAAATTCGCACACCATGTGCAGTTCGATCCAGCTTGAGAGATAGGATAGTTTAAATATGTAGGTAGGTACCACGGGCGAAGCTGAGGCGGACCATTAGTAAAATATATTATAAAGAACTTATCTGATATGAATATAAACTGCGAAAGAATGATAAACGAGAACGTAAATAAATTGTATTTAAATTCTATTCACTTTAAAAAAAACCAGTAATTGGTTATCTAAAATAACTATAATTGTATTTGAAATTGATAAAAAAACAATTACAAATGTTATTCCTCACATTAATCTAAAAATACGTAAGATAACACAGATCGTGTTTTGTAAATTTTATTTAAGTAGTTGATCTTCACAATAAATAATTTCTTATCCACTTTATACTGTCATATTAATTATAAAATCATTCCACAATTAAAAGAATACACAATATATTATGTATCATTTAAATAATTAAGATGTAAATTTAAATTATTTCATAATAATGTTTTCATCAGCATTAATTAACTGCAACATGGGTTTTCAGTAAGGCCGTTATCTATAATTTTCAGGTGAAATTTTTGTGTATTCATACTTTAATATTGAATACTACTAACTTTGAATTATTAATATATTAATTAATATTATTTTTACTTGGGTTTTGGTCGAGTTATGTAGTACCCCTTTACGTCAAACATTACACGATTATTAAGTAAACACTGCTGTAAGTACCTATACGATTTTTACTTTATAAAGTTAATTTTAACAGAGACCATCTACTAAATTGAATTGAATAGAGATATAAGTATTTTGTTTTATTCCTTGTAGAATAATATGAATTTAAAGGAAATTCCCACGGCAATGAAAAGTTTCACTTCTGTAAAAAGTTGCTTATATAGGGATATAGGCTAGAGGAGGGCCTCTAGCCTACTTTTTCCAGACACAAAAATCATATTATCATAAAATCGCTCTATTCCAACGTGACAGAAAGACATACAAACACTTTCGCATTTATAATACTAGCAAAAATAGCTTACTAACTATGAATATATTTGAAACATAAATTGCATTTGTCCCATATCCCACAACTTGTTTGAAAGTTAAATTATAATACCGTACATGAAATGGACTCATTTCCTCATTTAATTATTAAAACGGAAACGGACTGTTAGTTCCAACTTTTGCGAGCAAAAAAGCTTTGTAAAGGATTCTAATTGTGGAAATAAAAAAAAAACTCTAGTATTTGAATCTTTTCTATACTATATCTTAATATATATAAATATCGTGTCACAATGTTTGTCCTCAATGGACTCCTAAACCACTTAACCGATTATAATAAAATTCGCACACCATGTGCAGTTCGATCCAACTTGAGAGATAGGATAGTTTAAACATGTAGGTACCACGGGCGAAGCCGGGGCGGACCGCTAGTACTATATAATATTATAAAGAGGAAAGGTTTGTAATTATGTATGTATGTATGGTTTTTACGCATAAACTACTATACCGATTTCAAAAATCTTTCACTATTAGAAAGCTGCATCTTCACTGAGCAGTATAGGCTATAAAACATGTAGGTACCACGGCCACCACGGGCGAAGCCGGGGCGGACCGCTAGTATCAAATAAATGTGTTTGTATTTTGAATTAAGTCTTTCTAAAATATACCTATTTCAAAGTATAGTTATGTACCAATCTGTGCCAATATAATTATAACTCTTATTTATCTTACAACTTGTCTCCTCAGATTTACTTTTATACGTCGCGACCAGTCATTACCAATTTAGAGATAAAATTCATTGAATTTGTCAGACCATAATATCATTTAAGGAAGAACTTATTACTTATAGATAAACTAGTGGTCCGCCCCGGCTTCGCCCGTGGTACATATTTCGCAATAAAAGGTAGCCTATGTCCTTTCTCGGGTATCAAAATATCTCCATACCAAATTTCATTCAAATCGGTTCAGTAGTTTAGGCGTGATTGAGTAACAGACAGACAGACAGAGTTACTTTCGCATTTATAATCTTAGTATGGATAGCTCTCCGTCCGCGGCTTCGCCCGGATTGTCAAAGGAAAACTTATATAGTTCTTGTTCTCGTGATATTTCTGATATAAAATCTATATAATTTCTCAGTTAACAAACTATCAATGAACCCAATTTCATGCAAATGGGTTAAGTGGTTGAGACGTGAAGGAAAGACAGTTAGACAAAATGAGTTACTTTCGCATTTACAATACTAGTAGGAATAAGTAAGAATCAGCAGACTAACCTATTGTACAATAAAGAGTATATAAATAAATAAATAGCCTACAAAATTTCTCAATTAACGCACACAAACCCGCAGATCTCAACTAGCTTAATAAAACACGAGTAAACCCGATAAATATAAAGAAATATCGGGTGCAAGTTAAATATTTATATTGGATATTGGTTCTGAGTGAAAACGGTAAATATTTTGGAAATTAAATCGCTTACAGTAAATAAAGTGTTAAGTATATTGAAAGAAAACAAAATATGCTGACAATTTTGGTTTATTTCTTAAGTGCGTTGAGGCAAAATTGAAGGGAGGATAAAGTTTTTTTATTATGAAAGATTTTAGAGAAAAAATTACTTCCTATCCTATCCTATCCTACTAATATTATAAATGCCAAAGTTTGTGAGGATGTGTGTGTGTTTGTTACTCTTTCACGCAAATACTACTGAACCGATTACAATAAATTGCATTGCACACACCTAGAGGATAACTTGGATTAACACATAGGATAAGTTTTATCCCGGAAATCCCACGGGAACGGGAACGCATAGTTCCTTTAAAAACGCGGGCGAAGCCGCGGGCGGAAATCTAGTACAATATTAATTTGTCCATAATAGACAAGTACTAAATTAAATTACGTTATGTATATTTAGTAATAAGCATGTGGTATCAAAGATTTTATGATAAATACAGTAGATATTATTTCATTCACATAGCATTTAAAATGTATATCAATGAAAAACAACAGGATTAATCGATGAAACACATGTAAATGCTACAATAATAAAATAACAGAACAAAAAGCGAACAATTGATCCGGCTAAGGGTTCCGTACATAATATTATAGCCACAGACTAATAATAATATACTTCGTATACAAATATAGCTAACTTAAATATAGCTTTCCGCCCGCGGCTTCACCCGCGTTTTCAAAGAAAACCCGCATAGTTCCCGTTCCCGTGGGATTTCCGGGATAAAACCTATCCTATGTGTTAATCCAAGTTACCCTCTATATGTGTGCTAAATTTAATTGTAATCGGTTCAGTAGTAATTGCGTGAAAGAGTAATAGTGGAGCGCCGTAAGGTTTATACCTCGGAATCCAGGGCCAGTCAATGAATCTTAATATAAACCTTGAAAATATGTTTTTAATAGTATATAGAAAAATGTTAAAAAAAAAATTTTTCGCGCTCTCAATTTTTTAAAAATTATTATAAACAATTATTAA
>CAJQZN010042674.1:64292-84754 GCA_907164685.1 Colias eurytheme
TTCCATTAAAACTTCACAGATCTACAACAAGTTAAAGAATAATACAGAACAAAAATAGGTACTCACATTAATTCGTAGCAAAACAAAACTCAACAAAACCCACTTCACAGAGAACTTTCACTTTGCAAGTTAAACTTTTCAACATTCAACACTTAAAATTCTGAACACAACACTTCGCGTAATTTCGAGAATCGTGATTCTCGTAGCAAACCGCCGGCGACGCTACGTGGTGCTACGACCGTAGAGCATCTACGACTGTGCGTAGCGGCACACAGCGCCCCCTATCGGAGCTCCTTAGAAGCTGCTTACAATGCGCAATCTTCTTTAAAGTTATTTAAGGACAATTGCCTGAATAAAGGGCAGCCGTAAACTTTTGCGTTAAGGTTTATGAGGGGTTTAAAGGTAAAAAGTAAATCTGACAAAATATATTGTGAGCAACTTTTTTGTGACTTGTTCAAACTAGTGGGTGGTAAAATTTCGTGTAAGCTCGAAAGTTTGTAGAATAAATAATGGTTTTGTCAGCATTGGATTTTGATGAATGTTTGCTCTGTAAACAGGGACCGTGTAATTTGTCATTCATCTCTGTAGATCATACATAAGTTTATATCTTATATATAAAATTCTCGTGTCACAATGTTAGTCTGCATACTCCTCCGAAACGGGTGGAACGATTCTCATGAAATTTTCTGTGCATATCGGGTAAGTCTGAGAATCGGCCAACATCTATTTTTCATATGTACCACGGGCGAAGCCGGGGCGGACAGCTAGTTATATGTATAATGATAAGACGATATCGTCGATATAGACGATAACGAATATTAATATCACTTGATATTAATAGCATAATGGATATTTAAAAAAAATCTTGTCCTATAAAATGTGTTTTGCATTATTTAAGTACATATTTTACAACAGCCACAAGTCTTATACTCTTTACTCCCGAACCATCTAAGGTGCGGGAAAAATATCTTTCGATTTTTTTTACTAGATTTTTCTCATAAAACAAAACAGAAGATACTAAAACATATTATTCAATATTAGGGAAGGAACAGGTCCCCTTAATACAGGTTATACCTAGTAAGGGGGCCTGAGCCCCAATCCAATATGTCAAACTTATGTATGAATTCAAATAAAGATTTTATTTATTTATTTATTTATTATTTATTTATTATATAGTACATTTAAAATACACTTTTCTATATGAAAAGTCTTCCAGAGTAATTATTTGCTGAGAAGTCAGCGATTTATTTTGTCATTGCATTCTCTCGCGAGCATGTAAAGATGTCGGCCAAGTGTGACCGAGTTGATTATTCCGAGCCATTAAACTATGATAATGGAGGAATTAGGAGTCTGTGAGTGAGTGGGCAGCATTATTCTATCGATGGAACGCTTGAATTCTACAATTCTACATTCTATCCTGCATATTGAAAGAAGTAAATTATTACCACATTGTGTATGTGGTACATATGCTTTATTAGAATATAGCAGCAACTTTTTTAATACATTAATTACTGTGTGATGATTACATTAATGTTGGTGTATTGCGTCGTCATGTTAGGGAAAAGGACGTGCGTTGTAATGCCGCCTCTCTACCACATCTTTACTTTTTTTTTCAAATACTATAATATTTATAAATATAATTATTTCTACTAATCCCACAAAAACAAAAACCTCTTACGGTTTATTTTATAAGCAATATTGCTTCAAGTACAAGAATCAAGAAAACACTACAGTTATTTACAATAATTAATATTCTCCGTAATTTAAACCAGTAACCTAATTAAATAATTAACCGTTCCAATAATCAAATAACTAATTAAATGAAATTGTGAAATCAGTGAAGTAATAGCATAAATAAGATTATAACACGCCTCAGAGAGCACGTAAAGCGGTATTTTGTCTGATCTCTTCTTTTATATCTAAGACTACTATCAGGCGCGGTCGGAAGGGGGGGATAAGTTCTTAACCTTTAAATGTATAAATTAATTAATTGTATATCCTATATTATATTTTTTATAATTATATTCTCCAATAAAGTAAAAGACTTCCATTTTAACTCGCTTTTATTAGTTTCAACTCTATGTAACGGACTCCTTTTGACCCTTTAAATGGACACATTTAATTCTAACTTTGTACACTTATCAAGGATCAATGACAATACAATAATTTTATGAGTTGAAGCGTGTTTTAACTATAATAGTCATTATTGTATGCAATAAATTGTGTACTGTGCAATAAAGTCTAATTTGCCGATTCAACGTATTTTTGATGTACATATTTTTATGTATGTAAATTTTTCCATTGCGCGTACTTATTTCCTGTGCATTTGGCTAGTTCCTATGAAATTTACGAGTAACTTCCATTACCCTAATTCAGTCTGGAGTATTATTGTATGTAATATATGCTAAAATTGTTTATAAGCTCCTCTGTTCGGAATGGCTTTCCTAAAAAGTAAGAAAATAATTAAAAAAAACTTCGTTAACAAATCTATCGAATTAGTAAAAAAGTTAGAAGAGGCAAATTCAAATATTCACGTTTATTTTTACTAAAGCACCATAAGAAAATTAGCTATATTATGTTACAAATTAAATTTATATTCTCTCTCACAATAAACGCTCAATGAAGCGGCTAATTAAACTGAACTGCACATACTAAACCGTTATTTGTTAAGTTAAATTTGAACATTAAAACTTATTGCTCTTAACACCCTAATTACAGTCTTCAAACTCCTTTTGTATTCATTTTGTAAACAAAGCAGATGTCGTACTGATAATGATTGTAAGAAAATTCATTTAAAATAATGTTCCTTATTTCGAGATAGACTTGTAACGGCTTCGAATAAAACTTTATGAACTGAGTTACGCTTTGGTTAGTGCTACGTGGTGCTACGAACGTAGAGCAGCTACTACTGTGCGTAGCTTTTGTGGGCAGTAGTGGACTTAAACCCATAGAACGTTATCTAAATAGACAGACTTCATATAACATTTAGGTGTTTAATACTTCAAATATTTTATTAAAACTTTGACTGTTCCCTAAGATAAAGTAAATATCAACTATTATCAGTATTTTCAAACGATAAACATAAGTTATATTATGAAGTATACTTAATAAATAGTTAAAATGGTTTAAATAAAAATATAAACAAATATACTGCGCTAGGGAATCATGTAAATTCACAATTGTTGTGCTTCAGATGAGAGAATAATTTTCGCATTCATAAAACTGAATGGTTGGTTGTTGAATTGATGAATTCTACTTTAATATAACCACATTTTAGTATTCAATATTTTTCAGCGTACCACCAGTAGAATATTTAAATATTCATATGTAAATTCAAGATTTTTATAATATAAATACATATTTTAATACAGTAATATCATAATAATTAAAAAGCGTTCTTTGTAGAAGTATATACGGCACATTTTACAAAGCTAATATTAATATTTGTTTGACGATCTGGTTGTTTATTATCAACAAATCCCCGAGGACTAGGCTGATCTCACAAAGACTTTAACGACAGAATATTATATTCAGTTATTTGTAAGTTACTTCTTATATCAGCTAATCCCAGAATGTAGGTACTGACTGACTTTTTAAGGACTTTCAATGGCAAAGTTGATATCGTAAAAAGTAATTATGGCTATATTTTTGGAAATAATTAGAATTGTCGAATAAAATGTAATATTTAAGTAGAGCTTGAAGACGCACTAGCAGTTCGAGCTGCCTTTTGGTCGCTTTTTTATTTAATTTATACTATGTTATTCAGATTAAGCGGTGTAAAAATTTTGCACTTCCAGTAATTAAAGCCAATTCAATGCAAATAAACAATCAAGACTATTTTCTTTATAATATGAGTATCCTTACTAGTTTATGACATGATTTTTGTATCAGCCCCCCTAGACAAGTGGCTTTCTATTAGCGTAAAGTTGAATAGAATAGATTATGAATGTATGAGATTGACGTAATCAATCGTCGCCGTCGCGTCGTCGTAATCAAACGTCAATCTCATACATTCATTATCTATTCTATTCAACTTTACGCTAATAGAAAGCCACTTGTCTAGGGGGGCTGGAGATAGTTAACGAGGCTAGATAACCTAGGCTACTTTTGACCGCAGTTGACCATTTCATTCCTATAGGAATTTCCTTTGACTGCACGGTTGAAGCTGCAGACAAAAAGCTAGTAGTTAAAACAATAGTTAAACCACTTCTGATTACGCTCACAACAAGAAATAACGCCACAAAATATACTATAATACATTGTTAACAGTCCTACTTCTTGGTGTAAAACACCGTATCGCTTCTCGATTCCCAACTGGACGCTTTTGGAGTTTTATGTAGTGTTCATGCCTCTGATACTTTTATACACGCTTGTTAGACAGGGCCGGATTTACGGATTAAAAAGGGTTCAGGAGTCCTGAATCAGGACCATGTCCCGTAGTGGTGGTTTAGACAATTATATTAATGCAAACAAATACACCGTGATCTATATCTACCTACTAAGGATATAGTATTATGTTAAGTATATATAGAAAAGGAATTTACGTTTTTAACAGCATTTTTCATGCACTACGTACCGATTAAGCTATGTTTAGAAAGCTGAAATTTTAAAGCTTGAATTTACTATTATCTTTACAAATATACATTTCATTAAAATGTTTCAATTTAATTTAGTAAGTGGTTTACATTGTGTTGATAATGCATTTAACATTACGCAAAGTAAGGGCCAGCCAATAATAATTTACCTAGCCTTCCTATCGTAAAAGCTGGGCCTGTGTTTAGATTGAAAAAGAAAGCTAGAACTCGCGGGATAATATAAATTTGCTGAGAATGAGATTTGATCATATATCGAGCCATTCGGGAAATTCAAAACACTATTCGATCGCTGTAAGCAAATAAACGGGCTGCCAATTCCGATTTCCTCTTTATTAAATAATAAAAATATCACAGAAAAAGAAAAAAAGCAGAAAAACATTTGTGGGTTTTTTTTTTCTACAAATATAATCTCGACAGCAACATCAGCATCATGCCAAGGAAACAACATAGTTAAAAAATGGCGGTTTGACAGGTACTTACGAGTTAATTTTTTTTTTCGAAAAACACTGCAAGGAATTAATTACATTTTAAATAATGTATTTGCTATTTATAAGTACAGTGCGACACAAAAGAGATGAAAATAAATGAGGGCGCCACCGTCGCTCATATAGCAACACTGATACTGCGACGCAAGCGATCTTGATACTATAGAATAAAAATCCAAAAATCTATATAATATAATCTAAAATAAATACCGCGATTTAAACCGTTATAATTGTTTCATTGTAGCAATAGTGTAAGACAGAAATACATTAGTATTTTAATTGACCTACCTAGGTCAAATTTTACTTAAATGTATTTGGAATTAGTTATTTTATAAAAATCGGTCAAGTGTTTAGACTGCAGAGGCGCACATAGAATCAAACATACAAACAAACAAGCATACATGCAGCTCAAACACATTACCCTCTTTCTGGGTCCGTCGGGTAGAAAAAAACAAGGCGATTTGAAAACCACATATTTTTATTTTTTTTATAGATAAATTTTGTACATTAATATAATTCATCAAAATCTAAATATTCTACTCCTTCAAAGGACTGATCATCACTCTGTTTCGAATTACTGGCAAGAGGGTACGGGACATCTTCAGTATCTGTAAATATGATACAGTAAATGATTTTTTTTTCTTATGGTTTGATTGATTAATAGATAGATAGCTGTATGAAAACAGTTATCACTATACTATGTAGTAAAATCTAAACTAGGTACTTTATTTGAGGCTGGTTGGATTGGATATAACTTCTTGACTCAAATTGTGCTGGTCGCACTATAAAAACTAGTTTTTGTTTACATACAAATAACCTCAAATTAAATTGCGAAAACGTAATAATCGCCATACATACATACATTAAACACTCGTTACTAATGGAATATTCTATTTTACGTAGTACTGAGCAAAAATAAATGGAATCTCACCGGTATATTCTGCTGTACGTTTGTAAACGTTTTCCAAATCAGTCAATAAATTTCCAGCTTGAAATCCGGACAAACACCGAATAAAAACTTTATACACCACATCACGGACACCGCTACGTTTAACCTTTTTCATGATGTCTCCTTTTTTATTTAAATTTCTTGTTCTAAATAACAATTTTATCTCAATAATTCTCCACTTCACGAAAAAAACAACAAATTTTTATTCAACTCGACAGCTACATTGCCAATTCAGGGTTGCCAGGTAATGAAAAACGAATTAGTTCCAAAATAATTAATTTCATCTCTTTTATGTCGTACTATATCTTTCAGGATCGCAATTAAATCGACTGTAACCGGCCTCTTATTTTTAAAACGGTTTTAATTAAAGTCACTCAGATAAAATCTTATATTACAAATTCTCTTAGAACTTCCTTTTATTATCTGCAAAAGCATAATATTTCAACCAATTGTAATCCATTTAAAGATTTAATTACCAGTCTAGTTAGAATTATTGGAAAGGGCTTTCGTTTTAAATAATATTATATGTTTATTATACAAACCTTCTCATATTTACATCGTTTCAGAGAATATAAATTACAGAAATAGCGTATATTTTGTTATAGGTATAAATGAAATAAGTAACATACAGTAGGTAATTATACAATAAAGCCTCGTTAATTTTCAATGCCCTTTGCAATAAATTAATGCTAAGAAATAAAACCACTAATTTATTTAATAACTTACCTATAGGTAAGTTATAAACGGTATTGTATCGATAGTGCTCACCTGAATGTACCTGATGATTAAATTATATTTTTTTTAATACATGAGGAAATTTAATAGCATAGCATAGCAAGTACCTACTATCAAGCGGTAATTTCCAAACGCGCTTTCCAAAAAATTAGAGCTTTTTAACAGTTTTTTTTTTTCTTTTTTTCTCCTGAAGCCAATTTTAAAAATAAGTATAAATCTAAATCGTAATAAAATTAACAACTGTAATGTGCTCCTTCGTTACTAGCTATTTATAACATCTTTTAATGTCTATATATATTACCACGAATCGAATGAATTTAATTTAATCTCATTTTGTACTTGGATATTTTGGGCTGGAATTATAATTACTTCATCCAAGATTTCGAGCCTCGTCCCTAGATTATCTGTGCTCTTTGTATTATCTGTTTAATTGCGCGGGAACTTTCTGTGGTCTTAGAAATACCTAGTACTTATTTCGATACAACAATCACTTATTTAACATGAAAATACAGTTTAATAATAACTTTGATTACATTCTACAAGGACAACATAAATATTATTAGGTAAGGAATATTATTTGGTAGAATAGAGACTTACGTCACAGTATTACTTGTATACGTAGTATATTATTATTAGTCTGTGGTATTACATAGGAAATAATTTTGTTATACTGTGCTTACGTCTACTATTAAGTATTGTGTGCCCATAGTTTTATCTGCGAATGGAACCGCGGAAAAGACTAGTATACCGTAGGTATTAACAATAGTACGCGTTGCTCCACTTATTTATTCTGTGGTATTTCAATAAAACTGTCAATGAATTATCGACGCAATGGCACACATTAAATAACAATCGGTTTAATATACCTATAACCAGTGATTATTTTAACTTTATGGGACATTAAAGCTTATTGAATGCACTTAATGAATGAATTCTATAGATTTAAACACAATGTCGTCTAAAGCGATGACATGAGGTAAATTCGAATTGGTAGATAATTTTCAATAGCTTTTATTGTATAAAACTAGCTGTGCCCCGCGCTTTTACCCGCATTGATCCGCTCCTGTTGCATGATGATATATTAATTATAGATTTATAGCCCATAGCCTTCCGCATTAAATGACTATCTAACACCGAATTTTCCAAATCAGGCCAGTAGATACCAGTAGTTCCGGAGATTAGTGAATTCAAACAAACAAACAAACTCTTCAGCTTTATAATAAGCATAGATTTTATCCTGTACTTAACTATTTTAGAGTGTAAACCAATGATACTTTTCTGCTTTTAACAAGCTTTTAGTTGAGAGCTTCTTTGACCAATCCTGATGAAGGCTTCGCTCAATCGCTTTCATATATTTTAATAATTTCATATTATTACCTAAATTGAAATTATTAAAATATTAATTCGAACAAAACTAGAACCGCCCGTTGCTAACCAGTTGCATAATATCCTTCTCTGTACTCAGTATTTCTAATTAGCCGTCGACCACCATATAAAGGTGAACGCACACTTATTCGATCAGAATGCATCAAACGAAAATTAAGTTTAGAATAATATTAGAACAAACTTAAGAATACTTTACATTAAAATGCGCACGGTATAGACGACAGCAGCTATAGACGAAGCTAATATAAGCAATATAAGCATTGAGTTGATTACCATCTGTCCTGCCATGTTGCCTGGAAGAGATCACAACTAAGATGACAACGCCGCCAAAAATAGTTTCTCGCTTTTTTTTGTATATTTTAGAACCTATGACCGTTAATTTGTATTAGAATACATAAATAAATAATTAAGCATATTGAAAAAGGTCGGTTGTTTCCTTCGCTGCGGATACGAGGCCTTGATTTCGGTTCGTTCGAAAAGTTCGTCAGATAAGTGTACGTTAACCTTAAACTGTGGTATAACCCGGCTCACTGACTGACGCTAATGACGTCATGAATTGACATTAAAACAATAAACAGAATACAATAGTGTCGATTGATGACGTAATTAACTCTTGTTAGTATTCTGTTATCGGTTACCATCTCGCTCCATTTTCGTTCTTATAATAATTTCTAAACATCGATTTCAATAATTTTATTCTATTGTTTCCCGTTTCCTCCTTTTTTGAAGCTTATGCTTTTATTATTAAAAGTTCAATATTAGTATGTAACTACTTAATTGTTAAAAAAGTAACTACTTAGTTAATAACAAATAATTTTCATGTTTTGAATTCTTAAGACAACCCATTATTATTCTGTGGTAACACGGTAAAATAGAAAAAAATACAGGATTTTTGGCGCCAATTTCAACTTACAAAAATGCTTAAGTACAAAACACATTGTTGAGTTTAGTTTCTTTTTTCATCGCATACTGAAAGCCTTGGCTTCATGTATCATTAACATATCGCACCCCTAGATGAAGACTCCGGTAACTCAAAAAGTGCCCGTTTTGAGTTAATGGCCTTTTCAAATCCTCGTATCGAGTACCTACACGGAGATATAACTCACGTAACAATATCGTCCACCATTTTGAAAAAATGGCGCGAAACATTACTTTCGTTGAATGACCTTGCCCCGCACCGCCCGTAGACTAGTCCGCCATCTTTAGTTAATTCCCGATCGACACAGGTGAAGGATGCTTCAAAAGTTGCACATTTTAAGTTGCAGGAGTTTACGTGAAGTTTATAAGGTAAGTTTATTTTCTTATTTGGAGTTGATCAAGTTTTGCTGAAATTTCGTTGATATTTAGGACTGCTCATTTTGATTTGCAGGGGTTTTGATGATATTGTATCACAATGTTTTTTTGGCTATTTTGAGTTACTTTAATTTACATGAAAATTTACGTAAATTTTGAGTTAACTCAGTTTTCTTGAATAAAAGATTAACTCTGTTTATTGTTGCTTGTTTAGTTAAATACGCAATTATAATAAAGTAAATAGATAATTTATAACATTTTCAATTGATTTCTTTCTATGTTATAAATGTTCGAAGTAAGATCGTGAAGTTTTGCTGTTTTTTTTAGTTGGTTGACTTTACTTGATTTTTTAATGAATGTGATCATTATTTGCTTTCAGAATTATGAAAGGTCGGGGAAAATTGATGTTAGAGATGTTGAACACAAAAAAGGAGGATCCTGACCCGCTAGAAGCATCGGAGGGTTCAAGGAATTTGTCCCCGGGTACAATTATGGTCACAAAAATACTAACAATTTTTATTCTATTTTTTTAGAATAAAGATCTATTTACTTATTGCTGTGATTTTAAGAAAGTTATGATAGTTATTAAGTATAGTTTTAGCTAAGCAATAAGTAGTCCACGATCTCAATTTTATTAAAATAGTAATTATTAGTAATAATAGTTTGTAATAATAAGTTCATATGTACCATTTTTTGAATACATATTTAAATTTTCTAATATTATGCATTTTTATTTAAAAAAAATATTTATTTATTTATTTATGAATGAAAAACTAGTAATATAACTCAAAACTCCTCAGCAAAAATCCGCTTTTTTTAGGTGAAACTCATTTTAATTTCAGGTAAAGTAAACTAACTCTTCTTAGTGTACAAAAAAGTTCAATATTTCTACTTCAAAACCCCGGTAACTAAAAAAAAATATATTGTTCAGGTTTTTAACAGTCAATAAACAAACAAGTTAATCCAACACGGTCTAAAAATATTATCTTTGAATGTGTATAGTTAGAGTTTTGATATCTTTTCTAAATGCAGAAATATCAGTTTTTCTTTATTTCTGAAAAAACTGGTTTTTTGAGTTACCGGAGTCTTCATCTAGGGGTGCGATATTATGATTTTTTAGTTTTTTGACGATTAAAATATATTCCTTTAAGTTTCACATCATTATGATCAAAGTATAATAATTTATCAAGATAACTTTTTACAAGGTTAATATTATGACAATAATAATTGTATCTTATTAATCGTACAGGGAAGTAAATTTGAGGTAAGTTATTAAAAAATGATGTGAATAAAATAATTTATTAAATTTATAAGCATAAGTAGTTAGGTACAAAAGTTAAAATATAGGTACTGGTTTAATCTAGAACACAATGCCTTCTGATCCCTGCCCATATTGATTTCCATATCGCGATCCGCCATTTCTATAGTTCCTAAAACCACCGTTAGATTGCGCTCCTGTATTGAAACCAGAATCGCTGCCAATATTATGGCTTTCATCGTTTTCTTCCTGATTGACCGAGGACACTTTTCTATGACTAGCGCCAATATTATGATAATGTTTACCACCAGCATTCCTTATCGCTTGATTTCCAAAGCCACTAGCTCCATTGTTAAATTCTTGGCCACCATATTCCTGTCCATTTGCGAATTGACTTCCATATCCTCTTCCAAGATTCCCCATACCAGGTTCATAGCCCATACCAGTTTGAGGTCCATTGTCAAATACGATGCCTTCTGGACCCATACCATTATCGAAGCCCATACCCGGCGACATTCCAGTTTCGTAACTTCCAGGAATGAAACCAGATTCGTCTGGGATTCCGTATCCTACTCCCGATTGGTCCATACCTCTTCTGAAGTTTCTGCCTCCCATTCCAACACCCAATCTGCCTCTTCGACCGACATTTAGAGGTCTCTCTCCTTCGAAAAATGGTTTAGCTTTTGCTCCAATTATAAGACAAGCAAACAGAATTATACACTTCATCTTTTTTTGTATTTTTGCTAGGTATTGTTAACTCACTCAGTACTTCTTATCGAATGATGAATTATGTCAAAAGCTCGCTTTTATATAACTAAAAGCTACTAATTAGCTTATTAGTATTCGGTATTCACAGCTGTTAATATCGTTAAGTCGTTACCGAATTTTGAGTTTTACCATCATGGAAGTAATTTTATAATTACCTTGTACTTAATACTTAATTAGAGTATTTAGAATACTAAGAAACGATCTAGAGAATTAACAGGGTAACCCCAAGTTAATTCGTCTGTAATTGTTCAAATTATCGTAAAATTCTTGAAAGTTTTTGGTCTTTGAATAATTGAATATTAGTTCTAAATGTTATTATAAAAATTTACAATCATGGCTTATCCAGGTTGAATATCGATATAGATAGAGGATAGGATATAATAAATCTTGAGAAAATCAAAGCTTGAGCTTACCATCTTTTCAATGGGATAATCACGTCAGTCAAATAACGCTTTAAAATTCATCCAATGCATTAGAAGAATGTATTGGTAGCAAAAATATAAATTATAAAAAAAATACACCTATCTTTGAAACACAATAAGTTATTCATGTAAAGAAGTACGATTGCAAGTAGGGTTGCTGAAACTTATCTATAAGCCAGCTTTCATTGCCTTTATATTGTTTCTCTATATTTTTTTTGATTGTTGTATTTGCGTGTATTGAAATAAATGGTTTTTCTCTGTATACTTCAGGCTTCATGAAACCAAGTCTAACAGAACACGTATACGGTAACAACGGTCTTCTCGACCAGTTAGCAGCTTTACAATGGATAAAGGATAACATAGAAGACCTGAATGGGGACCCGAGATCTGTGACCCTCATGGGCCATGGGACTGGGGCTGCGTGTGTCAACTTTCTGATGTTATCTCCTATTTCTAATGGTAAGTTTATCGTTTTTTTGTACTTGACTGTCTAGATTTTGTGATTAAAAAGAGCGTGTGTGCCGTGCACACGTGTCAGAAGTGCAACTTCTCTGGCAAGATTCAAAGATACCAAAATCGACGCCTTAGTCCATGCCTATTACATTACACTTATAAAAAATGTGACCTATATCTTTTTAAGCCAGCATTTAATAAAAAAAAATGGTTGCCTGTAAAGTCGGTTTTACGGGCGAAGATTTTACGTGACAACGTCTTTTTCTCGATCATAGTTGAGTGGGAGAGAGACGCAAGGCATTCGGCGGGCCTCTCTCTTGTTCGGTGACTCATCGTAACGTTACCGAGCGTTACACTTTTTCATAAGTGACTCCCAGTCGCAACCTAATTTAAGACGTTGTCACGTCAAAATAAAGAAGTAGTTAATATTATAAAAAGCAAAAATGATTCAAATCCATGCGACAAATGCGCATAGCAAATTTTTCTAGTCAAGTAAAAGCAAAGAATTTACATTTTAAAATCGAAGTATTTTGTATTAATCATAGTATAGATTCGAATAGGTTTTAAAGAACTAGGTGTTAATTAAATATCCTATAGAATACAACATACCTACTTTCTAACACCACATCTCCATTTATTTTTCAAAGATAATACGACGAACCGGAGCGACACTCCCAAAATAGAATTAAATATTAATTATTCTTCGAATCGTGTTTACAGCATCCATTCATTAATCACTATGAATACTGAAGTTTTCTTGCGTTGAGATTTCATTTATTTTCCAAATGTATTTTTGTAGATTATGTTATATCCAGCGATTGAATTAGTAGAAACATTTAGTTTTCACACCATTTTTTGTAATATGTACCTATGTTTATATTACCTATTCAATCTGCATGCAGTTTGTGAAAGATACGAGATACTACTTCTATAGATATTGACTGATTTGTTGCGTAGTACGTTAGTTGAAGAACTAAAAGATGGTTACGTATTAATAAAATCGAGCCACATTATGGTCCTAATCAGGCATTGAGCAAAATAAGTTAAGTAAACACCTTTAATACTAATTATATTTTCTTGAATACATACTACAAACTACAAAGTTCCAAGTTTGAGAGACGGCTAGACAGGATCTAGATCTAGATGAAAGAAAGCGATATTAATCCTGTCAAACTTAGGCTATTTTTATTTATTTTTATCCCGGGTCAGCCTGTACGGAGTTAGGACGAACTCGCATTGTATAAAATGAGTCGTCCTTGAAAAACTCAAGATACCACCAACATACTTACAATCTTTCTTATACAATAAAATCATAAATTATTAAATTTAAGTATTTTTTAAGCTATTGCATAGCTTCTATCGCGGGCCTTGAGCGCGGGGACCGAATCCAGAAATTCCGTAACGAAAAAACCTCACGCTCCCCACTCCGACGGGCGCAGGTGTGGCTTGAAGGCATAGCATGCAATAGCTTTACCGGGGCCGGGGGCAGTCCCCGAGTGCCACACGTCTTTTTTATGCTTTTTCAGGGCTCTTTCACCGCGCAATCCTAATGTCCGGGTCCGCACTATCCG
The DNA here is from genome assembly GCA_907164685.1 of Colias eurytheme. Lineage (NCBI taxonomy): Eukaryota > Metazoa > Arthropoda > Insecta > Lepidoptera > Pieridae > Colias > Colias eurytheme. Next base: position 78,208 of record CAJQZN010042674.1, read on the forward strand.
ACTACGCGATGACACGCGACCCTACACAGTACACACTACAAGTGGCGCAGAGTCTCGGCTGTAGCCCCAGCGCGAGGCACATGATGACCTGTCTTCAGAATAAGCCGTGAGTTTTATTTAACTTACGTGAGAAAAGGTGCTGAAATCTAACAAAAAAGTAAAAAAATAAAAAAAAAAATTTTTTGAACTTTTTGTGTTTTTCTTGTGTGTATTCGCTTTTAAATCGTAATTATATAAATAGCGCTATCTGACTACGCGATGACGCATGACCTTGTATAATATACACTACAAGTGGCCCAGAGTCTCGGCTGCAATCCCAGCGGGAGGCACATGATGACCTGCTTGCAGAATAAACCGTGAGTAACAGGTTTTTAGGGTTCCGTACCCAAAGGGTAAAACAGGACCTTAAAAAACTTAGAAAACTTCGCTATCAGTGAAGTCCCATGTCCCCTAGTGGGGTAAGGGGCAGATGCATTATACATCTGTTTCACTGATTGATTTTATTTAGAGACAAGAAGGTGATCTGCCATCTGTGTCCTAACAGACCGAGACATTTTTTGTTTCTTCGTCTCCACCGGGAATCGAACCCAGGACCCCTCGGTGCTACGCTCACGCGTCAACCACTGTATCAAGGAGGCGGTCAAATTTTCTCTTCGCTATCAGTATGTTGGTCATATTTTGAACTGTGATATACAATTGTTCTTAGAGATGGTGTATTTCTGTTGCCGCTACGCTCAAAACTAGAACTCATTTTTTTAAATTATTTTATCTATTGTTTAACAAATTAAAAAGCGAGGTGAAGCAACGTCTGGTACGGTCAAAAATTGGATGGATACGGACCGTTATTGCGAGTCCATCTTGCAGTTGACCGATTTTTATTTTACAGTTTTGTATGACGCACTATTTTTACATTATTTCTGAGAAATAAACTGTTTAAATACTTTTTTACAGATTATCAGAAATAAAGAAAGTCCAAATACTGTCACGAGAATTCGAAACGCCTCTAGGACCAGTTGTAGCCGGCTCCTTCATTCCAAGCGAACCTACACAAACCATGGCATCTTTTCCTAATCTGCTTAGCAAGTGAGTATGTTTGATTGATCAAACTAGATAAAAAGGTATTTAAAGGATATTTTCGATAATTAAAAATATATAAATGTAGTTAATTGAGTAAATAATTTTTAATCAAAATTTAAATATAAATATTATGGTAAATAGAACTTATGAATTTAGGCTAAATTTTTAAAAGATTTATTTAAACACTATAACATGTAGCATAAATACATACAAAAAAAGATATCAATTAAATACAAAAATAATAATTTACATTATGGTACTAAAAATGAAAACTTTTCAATATGTGGCATTTTAATAATTAATAATGCTAAAATAACTGAGTTTGTTTGTCTATCTATTAGTATATTATGATTAACTAGCTTCCGCCCACGACTTTGTACGTGCATCCCCGTTTTTCCCCGTTCCCGCAAGACTTTCGGGAAATCCTTTCTTAGCGGATGCCTACGTCCTAACATCTACCTGCATGCCAAATTTCAGCCCGATACGTCCAGTGGTTTGGGCTGTGCGTTGATAGATCACTATATCAGTCACCTTTGAGTTTTATAATTATGTATATAGATGACTAATCCACTAGGAGAGTCTATTTATAAATTAACCTTATTAATTTATCATGAGTAAATGCCAATTTTCATACAATTAAAAGGTCCTCATTCAAAAATTGCATTATTTAATGGCTCGATTATATTATAGAGCATATTATAATCGATTATGTTTAGCTTAAGTTCATTAAGTTACATGCAACATTAGTAAGTTATAATTAAGTAATTAACTTACCGTGTAATTGGGTACATCACTAATTAAGATAATTATCAACAATTATTATTATAACTCGAGCGTGAAATATCTATTTCTGACTCGTGAATAGAGATAATTCGTATTAAATCGATAATATTTTGTCTGTTTGTTACGTTTTACGCATGAATGGCTAAACGGAACGAGATGAATTTTGGTGTTGGCTAATGAAAAGTTAAAATACTTAGGTAGAAATATTTTTTTTTAGAAGTACATCAAAATAAGTATGAAAATTTCGTAATATATAATTAAAATTTAATCCTTATTTCAATATGATCTATTCCAGATACCAATTACTAAGCGGTGTTACGGAATCGGAGAGCTATCACGACTTCGGGGTCATTGAACTGGATCACGGTGTTTTGGAGAACCAGAGAGACGAATTTATAAAGAAATACGCGAAAATTGTTTATGAAGGCGCTGAAGATGTCGCTTTGAAAGAGATATTGAAACAGTGAGTTGGTATTTTGATCCATTAATAATAATTATAAAAATCTATACTAATATTATAAAGCTGAAGAGTTTGTTTGTTTGTACGCGCTATAATCAGGAAATACTGGTCCGATTTGAAAAATTTTTTCGGTGTTAGATATGAATGGCATGATGAATGGGCATTCATTTAAGAAGGCTTTAAAAACTAGCATACCGCCCGCGGCTTCGCCCGCTTTGTCTAAAACCAAATAAATTATATACTAAAACCTTCCTCTTGAATCACTCTATCTATTAAAAAAAACCGCATCAAAATCCGTTGCGTTAAAGATTTAAGCATACATAGGGACATAGGGACAGAGAATGCGACTTTGTTTTATACTATGTAGTGATGATGTATTGCTTGTTTATGAACTACTCTACATGTAAGTGTAGTTGACAATTATTTAAACTGTATCATGATAAAAACACAAATTACTTGAAAATAACATGAAAAAGTATTTGGAACAATAACTGTCACAAGCTTTTTAGACTGAAAAAATGAACTTTAAAGCTATGATATTGTAATAAATGTATCCAAAAATTAACCAAAACATTACATTTAGTTAATGAAATTAATTACTATTACTGTATAGGAAATTTAAATAACCTCGTAATTAAATTGAAACCAATAAAACAAACATACATACAAAACACGTTAGAATGTCATTTGTAAATTGAATGTGCAGCGAACCGGCTAATTAGATTGCGTTCCAAATGAGCTGGCGAATGATTAAATATCTTAAATGCCATTTCGATCAATTGTGGCCGTTTATTGAGAGTTGTATCGGTTTTACCCGAATTGCTTCATTTCTATAGGTTTTAGCGTGATGATATATAAGCTAGCTTTCCGCTCGTGACTTCGCCCGCTTTGTCTAAAATCTTTATTATAAAGCTGAACAGTTTGTTTGAACGCTCTAGTCTCAGGAACTACTGGCCCGATTTGACAAATTCTTTCGGTATTAGATAGCCCATTTATCGAGGAAGGTTATAGGCTATTATATTATCATCTCGCTAAGACCAACAGGAGCGGAGCAATGCTAAAACCGCAGGGCACAGCTAGTCTTATAGATTAATCACCACCACGGTTATACCATCATATTCTATTATATTATTTACATAATTGAACGAGTGGTTGAGTTGGTCAGGCATCCGCCCCGGATGGGCTTAAAAGGATGCGGGTTCGAGTCCCGCCTCGTGATCGAATTTTTTCTATTCTTTATAAATTTGTATTTATAAAGCACTAGCTTACCGCCCGCGGCTTCGCTTTGACTAAAACCTAATAATTTACATACTAAAACATTCCTGTTGAATCGCTCTATCTATTAAAAAAAAACCGCATCAAAATCCGTTGCGTAGTTTTAAAGATTTAAGCATACAAAGGGTAATAGGGACAGAGAAAGCGACTTTGTTTTATACTATGTAGTATTTATCTTTATGAATACTACATTTGATTGCCATAAATATCAAATTCAATAAAATAACGTATTTTCTTATATTTTCAGATATTCCCCTTCAAAATTAGACCCTCAACGATGGTCCGTAGAAACGAATCGTGACGTCATCCTGAACCTCTTCAGTGACGCAAGAACGTTATCACCAATGATAAGAGTCGCCAACTATCAGTCGAAAGCAAACAGACAGTCGTATTTCTATGTGTTCGGACATAATTCTGTTAGCACGGATTATGCTCCTGTAAGTATTGGTAAAAACTAAAATTGTTTTTGGTATAACCACAAATGTTATTATTTATTACTAGAGGTCCGGCTTCGCCCGTGGTACATATTTCGCAATAAAAGGTAGCCTATGTCGTTTCTCAGGTATCAATATAGGTATCAATTATCTCCACACCAAATTACATGCAAATTGGTTCAGTAGTTTAGGCGTGATTGAGTAACAGACAGACAGACAGAGTTACTTCCGCATTCCTAATATTATAGATAATATTATTGGTTTCGGTATTTTATAGCGATAGTTTTATTGCATCAAAGGGTCGCTGTTAATTTTTAGGAAGCTTGATTAGTACGTAAGTTATATAATATTTCAATTCAAATATAATATAATTATCTCTATTCATTAACACCCGCGTAGACAATGGACCAAGGAGGAAAGACCAGCACTGTATTCGTACCAAATTTCATCTAAATCGGTGCAGTGGTTCAGGAGAGCTGTTCTCCACACCTGAACTGATAGACAGATGGACAGAGTTTTTATTTATATTATTAGTAGAGATAATAAATATTGCTTTTGCATATCTGTAATTTATCAAAACATTAAAATCCGGAGAATTAAAATAATAAACATGCAAAATAAAACACGATTAATTTATCTTCACACAATTTAATTGAATATAACAACGTAACAACGTAACAACGTCCTTTCTTCACATTTAAATTTTAAACACAATGGCGTTAATTCCACGAATCGAAAACCGGATAAAACTTCACAGACGATATTTTACTGAAATTCAAAATCCATTATATTAAATATTCGGAATGAAAAAAGTTTTCAACAGTTGAAATTTCAAACCCAACAGGTGTTGACAAAAATGTCCGTCCTAAAAACACATTGTGGGTTGTTGGATCTGATAATTAGGGTTCCGTTACCAAAATGGTAAAACGCTATCTATTACTAAGACTTTATTTTAGTTTGTCTGTCACCTGTACCTCATGAACCGTGATAGTCAATTGATAATTTCCGATATAACAACAAATAATAAAATAGACCGTGTGTGCCGAGCACACGTGTGAGAATTTCCTTCGTTCCATTACTCCATGACGTGACGGTATTGCCATGACGCGACCTTGAAATTTTACTCTCAACGCGCCTAAAGAAGTTTCACTCCAAAAACCTCTCATCTCTTCCTACTATATCCTACTAATATTATAAATGCGAAAGTTTGTGAGGATGTGTGTATGTGTATGTTTGTTATAGTAGAGTGCCGTAAGGCATAAAAATGGTCAAACCTCGGAACCCAGGGCCAGTCAATGAATCTGTATATCAAGTATGAGACTGCATTATTAAAACCTCAAATAAAAAAGTTAAAAAAAAATATTGACCGATCTCGATTTACAACAATTTTTAACAACAATTTACTGAAAAATGTGAGGCGGAAGGGGGAAAAAGTGTTTATAGTGAAAAATTTAATTTTATTTGTAATAAATTATATGTGCAGAGTAACTTCAATGTTAATTTATTAGATTATCGTAAAAAATAAGTTACAAAAAAATTTTATCATTAACTATACACATTGTTACATCATTGTACATTATTGTCGTCGTCGTCGATCTCGTTGATATAGATTGTAGGTGAAGGATTAATGCAGCTGTCACCATTGCATTCTAAGCAAGCTGCAGTGCAGTTTAATCCACTTTTCCTGCACCCACAAGATGCTCCACATCCTGTTTTGCATGAGCTTGGTGCTTCTTTTTCACAAAAGAAGCACCTAGTTTTCCAATCAAAATCAATTGAAGTAACTGTTCGAAGCTTTTTTTTAGGTGGAGAGCATGCAGATGTGGTGTTCTTTTTTTTAAATTAAGAATTAATGCATCCTTTATTAATATATTTTTGTCTGCATACCGAATGCACGTAGACAAAGTCACGAGTATTTTTATACTGAGAAAGTCCATCCCCTCTTTCCGCAGATGCAGCTTTTAATGATGATATGCCTCTAGTGACTTTTATAATTTCTCCTAGTTCAGAGCTTAATTCAGAACTAGATCCGATTTTATCACAAATGAGGCAATCATTGCTTGTACATCAATACTGGATGGTTCACCCATTGCGACACGTGGCTGCAACAACAAATATTAGTAATATTAATAACTAACTTTTACATAATTAATGATTTATATTATTAAATTCTACTATTATATTCTAACTTTTAACATCGATTTATTACAAAATATTTATAACTGTTTTCAAAAGCATGTAATATAAATGAAAAACAAATACTTACAATTTATGCCACTATTTCCAAGTTTTTAAAACTCAGTAATGTTCAGTAATTAACTTTTATCACACTCACTGCATAATAATATAAACATTAATTTTTAATAAACAAAAATCTGAAATAAATATTTTTCGGAACGAAAACAACAGCTACGTATTAAGTCTAGCAAGTTATAACGTCGTGTACTATCCTGTGAGGGCCCGCCATGAATAATACCGAACAGCTGCTGTTATCCCCTCTATTCTCCAACCCGACCTT
>CAJQZN010042674.1:85154-103294 GCA_907164685.1 Colias eurytheme
GGCACTTTTTGAGTTACCGGAGTCTTCATCTAGGGGTGCGATATGTAGATACTTATTAACAGATATTAGTCAATAATTTAATTATTATTTATTAACTAAGTATCAGTCCTATTAAATCTTAGTATTAATTAATCAAATATCTGTATAACTATCTACACTTTGACTTTATATTTCACATATCTAGGTAGTTAAGTATAATATCTTTTCTTGAGTCTAAATATTGTGTGACCAATGATAGCATACAAATAACTAAAAATATCTCACCTATTCTAATTCGCAATTACAATGATAATCATGCAGCTTACAAACAAAATAAAATTCTAACATCAATAAATTATAACCATAAAGAAATCTCACCCAATATTCCAAGCCGAAAGTTCACTGTGATAACCATAACATTCCCATACGAAGCTAAAATCCTTCCATCATAAGGATTGCCTGAACTCCATTCAAAGGAGTCTCCATGAATAAACACGAGAACGGGAAATTTCTTCGTTTTTTGCTCTGAAAGCAAAAGAAAATAAAAGTTAAATTACGCGGCAAAACTGTTCAATTTTTTTTTACACATCACCACATTATTGCCATAAATTTAAACGTGATAATATTTACATCAATAATAAATATTTAATTATTTACTTATTTTTTAATAATAATATATTACAATCATTTATTATGTATAAATAAAATAATATTACAAATTAAACTAAAAAAAACCACATGAAATTACGATGCAATAAATTTTTATTTTAGCGCCATCTATGGGATAACGATTGAACTAGAACAAATCTATAAAGTCGTGCTTTGTAGGGTCTAACTTTTAACCTTTGACCTACGCAAAAAGTTCTTCACGCAAATGCATAGATGGCGCTGTTTTAAAAACGAATGTAATCCACATTAATCTATTATTGAAATTATTGGAACAGTATCAAAATAAAATTAGAAAAATATAGAATTTGTTTAAATTAGAAAAAAAAAAACTGTCAATGACAAAGCAAACCCAAACGTTTTTTTTTGTTTGATTATTTTTAATGAACTAACTAGTTACATAATCATTGTACTTAGGTATTTTAGTAAATTAAAATATAACTTCTTTCTTAACGAGGTAATTAAAATACAGTAATACAACAAAACGTTATTCACAGAAACAACCACACGCTGACTTTGACTCGACTCTCGTTTCAATTTCGGTTGTTCCCTCATTATAAAATTTGCAGACATGTTTATTCGCTTTTAATGATATTTTGTGAGTGGCTTCTTACTGTCATTATTGTAACACAAAGCCGGGTAATGAGAACATTGTTACCTACTTTCGTAGCAATATTAAGTCCTCCCTCTGTACAAATATTATATTATTTGAGAGGAATTAGGTACAGGTATTTTGTACCTGAGCGTTTTCAAAAAAAAGTGTACCCCTCACTTTCAGCCTGTCCCCTGTGTTTCAAGTCGAATAACAAGTAAAATTTATATGATGGCTAATTATATAATGCTTGAAAAGTATTAAATACATCATAATTTGATAAATGCAAACAATTAATTCACGGAAACATTGCGTACTATTTTTTAAATAATCATTTTTAAAACTAAAGTGTCAGTTTTTGGCGTGTCCCCATCCAAGTTCTTCGATGTTATGCCGGGTCCAGACTGGTGAAACGTAACATGCAATGTAACATTCTGCCTTTCATTGCATGTTCGCTGCTGGTGTGGACGCATAGCGCGCTCATAACGCGCATTCACTACGAACCTCCCGTAGTCGTGTTCCTTGCCCCTTTGTGTTCGTCGAAAAACCGACAAATTTCGGATCGCTCCGTGCGCGGCTTGTAATGCTCGTAGCATGCGCGTGTAATGCACAATTCGCGCGCGCAAGACGTCCAAACTATGAGAAATTGTTACAAAGTGTGTTACCTTTCATGATACATTGCAGCAATGTGGACGGTGAATTCTTTCATTGCATGTTACATTGCATGTTACGTTTCACCAGTCTGGACCCGGCATTAGAGAAGCGATTCTAAAAAGTTTTATACCAAGGTACCATAAGTTTTAGTGTCATCTAAAAGTACATTTATTTGCGAATCGTCGCATGTAGTTCATAATTAACACGTTCGCGGACAGTAACGACCACTGGCGTCTAGACAGCTAAAAGTGATACGACAGTACGTCTGTCGACGTATCAGTTTTTACTTGCATAAAATCAGTACGCCAAACGACGAGCGATTTTTCATACTATCATAAAGAACGGCATGTTGTACTGTCATCACAGGTATAATTACGACTTTTGTACTGTCACTGCATTATTTACAAAAATTCGTCAAAGGAAGGTACTTCCACGCATACATTCATATTTTTTTACCCCTCTCCCCGCGCACACTACGCCCGTGGGCGTCATGTTTGCATACGGTTATTCGAGTACTGCGCCGCTGCGGTGATCCCGCGTGCCGCGTGTGAATTGTTGTTTAGAAAGTGAGTATTTTGTTTCCAACGTAATTTAATTGTTTTACTCATACTGGATGTACTAATTCAAGTCTAGTTGCTTATGTAAACAACATATTTATGTTGCTATTGTTTGTTGTGAACACGATTTTGTTGAACTAAATATTTGTTATGAATATTTTTGCAAATGGCGTCTCGAGACTCGTTCGAAAAAGAACAAAAACGTCTTCAAGACCTGTTTGATGCAGCGTCTACCCCTGAATCGAGTCCATACCCATTTGCTGATGATGGTGACTATTAATCTGACGCTGAGTACTTACGACGTTTACGCCTATATCCGTTCTGTCATATCATATGGTTTTTTAACCATGTGTTGTAACACTACGCCCCTGGGCAATGTATGAAAAAAAGTAGTGTCTCAGTAGCTGCAACCTGTAAACCAGTACTGTCCGCGAACGTGTTAAGGCCTTATAATCGTTTAAAAGCAATTTGATTTCCAAAAATATCTTAAAAAGTGGTACCGACCGGACATGTCGGGTTTATCACGGCTAATAATGCCACTTACAAATTTTAGATTACTATTTGAATTTTATAAATGGCAAAATTATCGTTTACTTTCACCGTCCGCTAATTTAAAAAAGCTTATTTTCAAATATAGTTCGAGTAAAACAGAAGTGTTTTGTGAGTGCAACGGCCGTTGCAATTTCTACTGTCTGGTTTGAGACATATTATTACTTGATACAGGGAAGAAAACATCGTTTAAATACTTTCAGAAGATGAGCAATATATTCATTAACCGTTATTTACATTTGATAATCAGTGTAGGCACATTTTTTCGTCAGAATATAATTTTGACTAAAAACTGAAAAGAAAACGTCACGTCAGTTTTGCAACATTTTGCTTCGTGACCTATAGGCTGACAAGAAAAGTCGCAAAACTGCAGCATAAAGCCAAGTCTAGATTGTCATTGTAATATTCTTCATAATTTTTATAATTTTTTCATATTTTTAGGTTTCACTGATCTCGGGACCAAAAAGGACATGTATAATTTGCAAAAAATGGTATTGCAATGAATGCGTTGGTCAGCAGGTATACCCTGAATACATAATATGTGATACATGTATGGAAAGTTAAAAGGTGTAGGTAGTGTAACTCTGAGTTTTACCCTAAAATTGATACTGTGTCAAACTATGTGTTGGTGTATTTTTTTTATGAGACTTAAATAAAAGTTTTGTAAACGTATTCTCGGTTTTATTTTAACCATGTTAATTGGATTCAATATAAACCTAGCCTTATGAAAAATGGTCTATCGGTTTTGCGACAGTCCCCCGTTTTGCGACAAGAAAAATTTTAGTTTTTACATTTTTTTATTATACGAGACACAAATAATTTGATTTCAATATTTAAAATGGTTTTACTGTTCCGAAATAAAATAACCACTTTGCCGATTTTAATCGAAATGTATTAAGTATCGTAAAAGTAACGGCTACTTTGGCATCAGCTGTGGCAAAACAGAACTTAAAGCTCGTTTAATAGGAATTTTATTAATTTGTCGACTTCAATTTTCTATTTTTTAAATAATGTATGTTATAATCTTCGTAACACAATCAAAATATTTTGCGTCTTTCTTCGTAGTTAATAGTTACATGAGCATTAATGACTGTCGCAAAACTGACACTTTTTTTCACAGTCCCAATTTATTTTGATGATTTCTCGTAAAACAAATTAATCTGCAAGCAATTAAATACAATTTCACTTACTATGATGTATATTTAAAATTTCTAAATCAAAATTTCATTAAAAATGCAACATTTAAAATTTATCCATAAATTCAGGCATGGTACAGTTTTTTTTGAAAACGCTCACCTAAGTATCACTTTTCAGAGCAGTGGTGGCTCAGTAGAGCAGTGGTGGCTCAGTGGTGAGACCTCGGACTTCGAATCGATAAGTCCGGGGTTCGAGACCGGGCGAGCGCGCAGGAAATAAATTGATTTTTCAATTTATCTGCGCATGTTGTAACATCACCACTGCTCGAACGGTGAAGGAAAACATCGTGAGGAAACCGACATGTCGAAGAATCAAAAGTTCGACGATATATTATTGTGTCATCCGCCAACCCGCACTTGGCCAGCGTGGTGGATTATGGCCTGTACCCTCATATGAGGCCCGTGTCCCAGCAGTGGGAACATATATGGGCTGATGATGATGATGATGATGATGATGATCACTTTTCAGAAGAAACATGTTTTATGTTTGTTCATTTGTTTTGTTTCAAAAAGCTGTGAAAGTACCTACTTACTCGTCTTAACCGATTTGGAAAATTATTTTATAAGAAACATACTTAATATTTTCGATATTATTATAGTTTTGGTTACATCAAATACCTAATTATTATTTTTGTTCCAGATCAACTCGGGCGGTTCCGGGCGCATGACTACCTAGTGAATAGCATTTTCAATGCGTTATTATAAAATGAATAAATATTATTCCCGTAGTAAACTCGCGTTAAACTAAACAATCTAGTTTCTGTTTCATTCATTCAAACATGTTGGCGCCGCACTATTTATAGTCCATCCGCTTTGAAGATATCGAAATTGTTAAGTGGCACAGAAATAGACACAAAACAGATGTACATAATGGTGATAATTGCTTGAGCATGTGTTAAATGATTTTTTACAGTACAGGAAATAGTATGGGGTTTGTTTCAACTGCGTGGATGGAGAGTTAATGAAATTATACTTTCTTAGAACTAAATAAGGAGTCCGAATGCAATATTAAATCTATATTATGATCGCAAACATCTACGTTTTAATTTTGATTAACCATTAGGCACTTTATTTAATCTAAACCGTTTCAGTGTTTTACTACGAATTCTTCATGATTGATGAAAAACTGGTTAACATTGTAGGTTCCTTCTATCCTTAAAACAAAACATGAAAATTTAAACTTGAAATTTTTCAATTAATACATAAATTAAACAAAAAAGAAAAGCACAGCCAAAAATCAACCTGTAAAATATTAAACATGAAACATTTCTGTCGAAAATGTATTAATTAAAGATAAATCAATGGAGCTATTTATTGAAACAGTGACGTCATCGGCACTTTACCAGAATTACCTGGGCTTGTGGATTTTAGAACAGTACCTATATAATATATATTTTATTAAGTTAAATTAGTATGTACTAGGCCCGGCCTTAGATCATTATGATCAGGGCCCGGCTTTGCACGGGTTGATTCGAAATAGACAATATTATTGGCAAACAAATGTCTAATAGTGAAAAAATTGGCAATAGAAAATAAGTAATATAAATAAAAATAGGCCATGTTACGAAAATTTAAGAAGGAAAAAGTGGCAATAGTTTCGCTAAAGTGTGTTGATTACAAAATGATACATCCAATAGTCAAACAAAATACAAACATAATTTTAATCAAATAATAAATATCTCATATATACCTACAAAATTTTAACACGTGCACATTTCCCCTAAAAGCTTTTCCCCAATAAAGCAATATAATGATAAATAAAATATTCTATACCGTGTCAATCACGAAGAAATGAAAATTGGGTATAAAATTAACTCGTGAATTCCGCCTAGTCACTTTGACTCGTTTTCCAAACCAGTGGCTGCTGGGAAATGTTAGGAAAATGGCTTGATTGAAGTATAATACTTCTTGAGATGAGATATAAAAGCTTTATTAGCTTCTTTTGGCTTAGATAAATGGTTTTTATGGTTACGCAGCCAAAAGATATCGTTTTGTAGATACAAAGCTTATTGTATGTAGTGTAACTTATGTCGTAACAATAACGATGTATTTTTTGAAGTGAAAACTTCTTTAGCGGCGTTGAGCGCTTTTTCTCTAATGGGTATAAAATCTTAACACTAGAGCGCTCGCGCCTAAAATTTTCCTTGAGTGCACGCGTGGGTCACATATGTCACCCAATACGACGCACGTTTTTTTTCATAAAAATCGTAGTTTAAAAAGTAAACGAAGTACTTATTTATGAATCAACTTTATTTTTAAGTGATGAAACAAAAAAAATATCAATATTTTCTCATTTTACTTAAATTATGAGCTAAACATAAAGCTCTGTGAAAAGTAACTAATTTTTTACTTATTGTGATCAATCAGTTTTTTTACTTTGGAAACTACAAATTTGGTAAAAATAATCATCTAATTATAAAGTTTAAGAATAAGTTGTTCATATCCAATCAAATTTTATTTTCAATAAAAAATATTAAGTATGTCCTAGAGCACTCGAATATGAGTATTTTATTTCGATTTTAGTTACCCATATATTAATAATTTCTTAAAAGTATAAATTGATCATAAGAGCAGTAAAAAATAAAAGCGGTATACTTGATTTTCACTCGTAATTGTATGATTTCAAAAACTTCCTAGATCGCTCGCGCGGGGGACATGCGTCACCCATGTACTTTTATATTTTCGCAGAGTACACTTCGTTGCACCAAGGAAGCTGACACGCTGCTAAAATGTCCGGTGATTGGTAGTCGAGGAATACCTGAGACAACAACACTCAAGCACGATTCTTTAAAAAAATATTTAGCAATATATAGCACTGGGTGACCTATGTCCCCCGCGCGTGCGCTCTAGTGTTAAACTCGCGTCAGGACACGTGACCTGCCCCCCTAGTCAAGTGGCTTTCTGTTAGCGTAGCGTTCAATAGAATGGACTACGAATGTATGAGATTGACGTAGGCTGTAGATAAACGTATCCACAGGTTACGTCAATCTCATACATTCGTAGTCTATTCTATTGAACGCTACGCTAACAGAAAGCCACTTGACTAGGGGGGCTGATCGAAAAAGCGTAGACGGATACCATTCCAAAATATCAAACATGCTCAACGTTAATAATCAAGTTTTCACTTCTGCTGGCACTCCCGGAGTGCAACCCGTCTTTTTTTTAACTCAATCTCATTGAGGTATTATTATAGAGAGGACACCACGAACAAAATCTGTGCGACAAGGGCCGACTAGTGAGTCATACACTTTGTAGATATTCTGCCTCTTATTACTTATAAATTAAAACCAATCAATGTTACAAATAAATATTGTTTATTTTATTAAAAAAAATGGTTTAGACGATTGACTCTAACTCGTGTTACAAATAGTTTAGTAGCGATGCCCTCTCTACATGAGTACATGGTAACTCAATGCTCAATCTTAATTTTCTAATTAGTAAACTGCTGGATAGAATTGAACTAATAGAATGTCGATATAATTATTGTGAGTGACTTACAAATACCTACTTCCATAATCCTGGCATAATCAGTGTAGGATTTTAGCTTTTACATTACGACAAAACAACTAAAACATTTTTCCTGAAACCGTTTCAAAACTTTCATTGCAAGTGACATTAAACGCAAACACAACGATTTCAATTAACCTATCACTTTTATTTACTCTATTTCATATGAAAGTTTTTAACCACAATATAAATTTTAGTACTACTATTACGGTGCATTTTCATCAAACGAACATAGAGCTAGACCAAGAGCAAAGAGCAATCATTCGTGATTTTCAGTTTAAACGAAAACTCGTATTCAGTGTTGTTCAGTATTAGAACATTGCATAGAATCTTTTAGAACGCACTAAGAACGAAAGAATGCTCTACGCCTGTTAACACTAAAAAAGACGTGTGGCACTCGGGGACTGCCGCGGTAAAGCTATTGCATGCTATGCCTTCAAGCCACACCTCCGTGCCCGTCGGAGTGGGGAGCGTGAGGTTTTTTCGTTACGGAATTTCTGGATTCGGTTCCTTCGCTCAAGGCCCGCGATAGAATCTATGCAATAGCTTAATAATTTAACATACCACTATGTCAAATTATTTTATTAAAACCCCACGGTTAAAATGAGCATTCGCTCGTTTGATGTAAATGCACATTAGCCTTTCGCGAATAAACAACGAATCGATCGTGTCTAACCATTCTGAAATCTTAAAATAGTTTCACGAAATGTTAACGGCGAATGCTTTTAACTATGTTAATATTTGTTTTCCAAAATGTTTGTACACCTTGTCTTGAATGAGTTCTAGAATTTACGGGTATTGATTAGAAACTAGTTTGTATTATTGTTTCTTGTTTATTTTCACTAGACAAATAAGTATTAAACATTGACTCTGTTTAAAACTATTTGTATCCATTGAGATATACATATATGGAGACGACACCGCCTACATCACTTATGTTCCGCTCAACATACGCCACATGACGTATGTTGAGCGGTTTTTTTTAATGGTTTTAAAGTGAAACGCATCAAATATGCCTTCGTGTGTGTTACGATATTGCACAAATAATACAAATAATACGGAAAAGTGCAAAGGAATAACTTTCATCGGTAAGTACCTAACTCAACCTAACTAGATAATAATTTTTAAAACTTAGTTAGAGCAAAAAAATGGCGCACAGATTTTGTTCGTGGTGTCTCCTCCATACGTATAGTAATATTATCTCAATGTTTGTATCAAACTTTTTTACAAATCGTATCTAGTAGGTAGTCACTTTTATGGTAGCATAAAATAACACCTAAAGATACAGCAACAGATTTAATTCAAAAACTGCCTCTAAACATAAACTCTATATCTACCTAATTGTTTTCGCAGCAATTGCTGAAATGTTATCTATTTCATCTTGCGTGTTTGTTAAAAATTGGGTAAGTAGGTTCTGTTATATTCCTTCTTAATATGTAGTATATTTACCGTCTTAAGTTATCAGCATCTGCTGAAAGTTATTCATGAAAAAATTCTGCTAAAAGTTCATGTCATGATGTCATGAATATACTTTGCTCAGTTGCTACTTAAAATAAAACAAAAAAATCTCACCTCTATAAGGAACGTAGATATTCAAATACAGGCAGTCTTCAGACTCTTCTTTCAAGAAGGGTTTGAGACGGTTCACATAGTTCTGTCTTCCCAAAGATGGTGGATTCCCCTTTTTTATCTGTGGCAAGCTTTGGGGGCAGACTGGCGCGAAACGGGTCGCCATCTTTAATCCGGACCATGGTGGAGCGCTGACTGAAAGAAATACTGTGTTAAACCTTGTGATGTAATGTCAGCAATTTTATCAAGTATCATAATACTTAATTGATAAAATAGCTTTTTATAGAATTCAATTTTTGTTCCTTTGTTTGTTTGTTTGCAGAATAGACTGCTGCTGACAATCTTTAAAACTACGATTGTTTTTGAACACTTTTAGTGTTGAAATATTATTTGAAATTATTATAGAAATTTTTTAGGTAAATGTATTTAAAATATCATTAATATAATAATACCTATTAAAATTAAATGTAAACGAGATTATGTTCATATTTTAATATTAATTGATGCTACCACAGATCATATTATAATACGAGTCTACTGCATACTGTTCCTGAGAGCAGAGACAAATCCAACAAATCAAAGATCATATATAGATTGGTCCAGCTGTTCACTAATTATAAGTGACTGGTTAGCGTCAAACACTTATAATAGGTGTTTATGTATGTATATTCGTCCGCACATTTCTCAGAAACAATTAATCGTATTGTGAACTTATTTTTGTCGTGCTTCAACTTGAGGAATGGTTTCAAAGCGGTTTAGTAGTATACAATTTATATGATTTATAACTATTTGTTAATATTTGTATCTATGTAGGTAGGTACAACTAGCCGCTAGTTCAAGCCCTATTGAAATATTTCAGAAAATCATTAAAATCTGTTCAACTGTTTCTGATTTACCATGGCTAATTGACTCTACTTTTACACTTATCTCTAATTCTCTAGCTTACCCAATCTAAAGTTCTAAGGTATCAAACTCCAAATACAGTCTCCTCCTTTTTTGAAGTCGGTAGAAAAACATTAACAACAAAGCCTTCCACATCACTAAGCCCATTGATCAAAAAGGGCACAGCAAGCAATCAGCTTTCTTGTATCTACCCACTATTGTTCAATGAAACACTAAGATGCAATAGTTCTCTCATTATATTTATTTATGCTAATGAAAGGAATTTATCTGGGATTGTCGGCTGCAGATTTCCGACCCATTTATCAAGTATGACACTTTATTCTGTTGTTTATTTGCTTGGCTAAGGGTGTATTCTTTTCATTGAGCTTTTGATGATATTTATTTAGTAATGCTATTAATGTCAGCTGGAACTTTGTGATGTCTAAGGAAGAAAATTACCACAATATTAAGTATTGTAGATGAATTCATTAGAAAAGAAGCTTTTAAAAAATAAAATGAGCTTTATTATGAAAGCTTTTTAATCTATCGATATAAAATTTTGCAATAAAATTATATGTGTTGTGTTTGGAATAATAACTTTTAATTGAAACTAGTTAAGTGGCATATTTATGTTACACGTACAGTATAGAATAATAGCTGCATTTTCAAAATAGTATTAATACATGACCTGATTGTTAAAAGGGTTAGTGACCCTGTTTATTTTGCCAGAGTTCAACCCAAAATTTAATATTAGTTATTGTTTTGCGCCTAGATATTAAATAAATAATAAAGTAGTTAATATTCATTTTAAAATTATAACGTATGTTTAAATATGAATATTATTAGCCGCGTCCAGACCGACCGAGCGCGGCTCGCGAGTCCCGCTCGCGAGCCAATAGCTCGGCCGGTGTGGACGGCGCTCGGGCTTCCTCGGGCGCACGTTGGCTCGGCCGAGCGCCGCTCGACCCCGAGCCATGCGTTGTCGGTTTTTGGCGATGCTCAAAGGCGGCTCAGTCCGAGCGGCTCGCCCGGTGTGGACGGACATAAAAACGCTCGCGAGCCAGAATAAAAAATGGATAAAGAAGACAGTATTCGCTTAATACAACTTTACGGAAGCTTCAAAATGTTATGGGATTCGAAAGATCCAGATCATTTAAATAAAAACAAGCGAGTTCCTGTTCCTTTAACAAAGTGTTACCGTATTGGTTTCGGTTTTGGTACAATTTTTTAATCCAGATTTTTTGTTTCTTTTTTCTTTTTTTTTATGATATATCCAGACAACACAAGCCCCGCAGCAGCTAATAAAACGTGGTTTTCCATCGTTATACGGAGATAAACTGAATGCTCAAACCGGCTCACCTTGGCTCGCGAGCGCGGCTCGGAACTTTTCAAAAATAGCTCTGGTGCCACGGCTCGCGAGCAGGAAGTCTGAGCGCGGCTCGCGAGCCGCGCTCAGCCGGTCTGGACGCGGCTAATGAAAGCTTTTTTTGAAATTTCAAGCAGATCTTTATTTAAATTCAAGCAGAAGCTAAATGACTGATTACTTATATTATCAGAATTCATACATCCAACAGTTTTTATTTGTATACAAAGCATTGTTTGTCTCATAGCAGTTTTATAAGAAAACGCTACACGAATAAGTAGGTATTCACGATAAAAAGTTATGTTTTACCATATTATGCACGTATTACATACACCATCAGCAATATGCCCCTTGCATGCTCTGCCATAAAAAGAAACATTTATTTAATTTAACCCTTTCAAAGTTCTAAAATATTACCTGGAGGCATGAACCGTAAGCTACCAACAGGCGGCGCAGCGTACGGTATACCAAGAAACATTTCAACCGGTTGCAGATCATACTGCTTCCCTGGCTTTACGATCAGCCCCCTTAAAGCCCCCTGCCTCAAGTGGTACTCCCTGGTCAAGCGCTTCTCCTCGCTCGGGAAACTCCGCGCACCTTCGTACACCTCCGCCATAGGCAAGAGCGAGACAACGATACAAATAAACAAACACTGATTTAGGCGCTGCTCGGCCATTTTATGTCCACCGTTTTACTTTCATTGCTCTCAAAATACCTTCCTATGGTGAGTCATTTGAATTCCGCGGGTTCTTTACCACTGAATATTCTTTTCATTTCACTATCACTCTATTTTATAATCACAAGAAACTTCATCATGTAGTAAGAGCACATTCACAAAACACAAGAAATATTCACGTATTTATTCCCTGAACTAAATAACTCCCTATTGCCGAGTTTCATGAACAACGCTGCGGTGCGCGCGCGCAACTGGATTCATTCCAAACTGTCCCTGCGCGATTCTAATACCGAAATACATAGGAATGCGACGCAGATGGTCTAAATATATGCGGATTGAGCTTGGGATATCTTGAGATGATTCAAACCCTTGTTTAGTGAAAGCTTTGGTGAATAGTTGATTGATTTTTAAAATACATAACATATTTATACTTTCGTTATCCCTGAAAATAACAAATTTAATATCAACAAAGAACATGTATATTTAACAATCTCTATCTGTATTGTGCAAAAACGTCCATAAAATTCTGATAATGTAAAATAACACATGAATGTTATCGTTATTCACTATTTTGTTACAACTTTTGGTTTTCATTGATATATTATGTCATGATTACAGCTAAGTAGATGAACTAAGTGGTCCTTATGTTGTTTTGTACTCCTCAATCCTCATGACATCAACTCGAATGGATTTTTTGAAATTTTCACGAAGAGGTAAAATAATTATAATATGTGTAAATAGATAGTTTTCGGTCTTTTCGTCGCTAATCGTCTACATAAGTATTATAAGTAACGTTAATATCTTCGGACATATCCCCGGCATCTACCTCTGTGTGTACAGCGCAAACGCATGATTATAACGGGGGTATTTTTGGCCACTGGTTACCACGTGCTCGCGGTAAACATCCGGACAGTAGCGGGTTAAGGGAAATAATGATCACTTTAATTTTATAGCGCTTTTCAATGCTTTACGTTGGAAAAACGTGTCTCTAATACCAAAAAAATATGTGCACAATGTTTCAGATAAGTAAAATATTTATAATTTCACACATTGCATAGTGTGAAATTATAGTTAAGTATTTGTTTGTAGTTTTATCTTGAAATTATTAGATCATTGCAAAGCTGCACCTTTTTTATTTTACTTACTTAGATAGCAAGAGATTGCATACAGAAATATTTCCCCCTATAATTTATAAAACATAAAACAAGGTATTTAGTTGACTATTTAGTTGGCAATTAAAGCAAATAGGATCCTAACCTATTTAAAAAATACAATACACTACATTATTTCAATCCCTGTCAATAAATTATTTGTATACGCTGAAATTCTGGAAATACTATTCATAGTTGAACTTTACTTGAACTAAGTACTCGAAATATCCACAAAACAACGACTATCAAACGCAGCTGCTCCGTTCCCGAGATATCCATCGCAAAAAGGGCAAACAGACACAACGTGCTAAATTACAGCTAGTTTCATAGTTTTAATATACACGTAAAAGTTATTCTAACATACGAGTAAAACTACGACTATATTGTAAAATTTTAAAAAGAAACATTTATACTTAATAAATCATGTTATCATTTTCATTTAGGTACTTAATAATCATATACCAACTTTTAAAATAATAAAGCCGCAATTCAAATTTATTTGGTTGATATTTATCTAAACTACGGTAAAAATGATTTCCTTTTTTTATATCAACTCGAAAACCATTTTATAACTTTTATAAAAATTTCGCCGAACAAAAATTTAGAATTTTATTACCAAAATCTAATAAAAGTTAGTAGGCTTTTATAAAATACCAATTTCATTTCAATTATAGGATGCACGTAAGCCGCAGAATGCAAAAAAATAAATTGATAAAATATAAGTACTTACTTCATCTAGATGAGTTTTATTTTATCTCAATAAGGGCTGATTTTTCAATCCTTGGTTAAAATTTATTCGTCGAATAATGTATAAAACTACCATTTTAAAAACGTATGCTAATTGCC
This sequence comes from Colias eurytheme, assembly GCA_907164685.1. Taxonomy (NCBI): domain Eukaryota; kingdom Metazoa; phylum Arthropoda; class Insecta; order Lepidoptera; family Pieridae; genus Colias; species Colias eurytheme. The sequence goes on from CAJQZN010042674.1 coordinate 99,342, forward strand.
CGTATTTGACAGTTTACGTGACATTTTAATATTATCGTGTAATACTTTATTGGACGGATAAGTTTTATCCAAGCATTGAAAAATCGGCCCTAAATGGTAGAGATTGAGTTAATATTCGAAACAAAATACATACACTTAAATTATATCCTACTAATTTTATACATGCGAGAGAGGATGGATATTGGTTAATCTTTCACGAAAAAACTACTGTTCGGATTTGGATGAAACTTTAAAGTAATATAGTTTATTCATCAGAATAACACATAAGCTATAGAAATACTTGTTTCGGCCCACAAGTTCGTCCGCACACCTATCTCTAAGAGAAAATGCCGCAAACAATTCTGTAGTTATTTTCTTCCATATATTCCTCTTTACTTTCTATATAAATATGCAATAACTATTCAGACATTGGCATACCATTATGTTAAACATAAGCACTTACAGAATCTAATACAGCCACTATCTGAGCTTAAAGCCCGATGGAACAATAACTATTTCATGTAAACAGACCCTTACTACAGTAATATTTGGGGATTTGAAATCAGCGATAGTAGGTACTGAATAATCATTTTATATTAATGTTTCAAACTCAAACTTCTTATAAAACCACTTTTATCGTCATATTTTTAACCACCAATTTACCACCGATTCGTTGAACCGGCAATAAACTCCATAGTTGCCAAAAATGTGGTAGCTTCAAATTTCCCGATAAGTATAAATCGTGATGGTTTACTGTATAATCTGCACACCTTATGAAACTATTTCAAAAACACTTTTCAGTTGCTCAGGAAATATTGCAGTAGCCCAACATAATAATTATATTTATCTATACAATTTTTGTAAGAACCTTAGCATACATAATTATATTATGTTATACGGTAGGTAGGTAGTAGGTATTAATTTAAAATCAAGAAGTATATCTCGAAATGTATTAAGAAGCTAATTTACTGGTAAATAATTCTTCCGTAACGTAATGTAACGTAATAATAATTCTTCTATACTAAAACGCTGTTTTCATGGCCCCAACGTAAGCACAGTGATAAATATTAGCACATAGATGATGGAACAGATGTGCCACAGTTCTGTACTTATTTTACTTGTTGACAAACATCGACGACAGATTTAAATCACGCTTTAAAACACAACTAATGAAATCACAGAAACTAACTGCTTTTAACCTGTGGTTGATTGTTTTTTTGTGGCTATGCTATGTAATAAAGAATTTAAGGAAAAAAATGAGGTTTAGTACTATGGTTACATTTAGCCTATTTTTTTATTTTTTCTAGTAATTAAGACGGCTGGACGGATTTCGATGTCATTTAACGCACAGATTTGTTACTTGTGTACTTTTCAAAAAGCCAGATATGTGAAGGAGGTTGTAAATAATATTATATTACTAGAGGTCCGCCCCGGCTTCGCCCGTGGTACATATTTCGCAATAAAAGGTAGCCTATGTCCTTTCTCGGGTATCAAAATATCTCCATACCAAATTTCATGCAAATTGGTTCAGTAGTTTAGGCGTGATTGAGTAACAGACAGACAGACAGAGTTACTTTCGCATTTATAATATTAGTATGGATGTACCTACATAAATATTAAAACGTTCTTTATCACAATCTTAAAACATCTCAGCATCATTTTACATCGTAAAGAATTACTTACATTTAACCTCCGTCCTTGCCTTATAATGTCCCCATAAAAAACGAATTAATTTGAATGACAAATATACCCTAATACAACATTTGAATTTTCCGTCGTCATTACGGGATGTTAATATTTCACTGCATATTATTATTTCGGAATATTTGAATAAGAAAGCTAAGATTTCCTGAGGAATAACAAAAAGTAGATATACCTACCTTGTGTGTTTTACTGATATTTTAAGCGCAACATTCATGTTTAAACTATATCGTTTTTGTTCAAACTAGTATATAAACTGACCTATTACCATACCTATTGGTACGATCATTTTTAATTATTAGTTTGTTGTTAAATATCAACTAACAAGTATGTAAGACGATTACGATATTGGTATCTAGTGTTATCAGTCATGTCCTTAGATCTGTTTAATTCGTAAAATTAATAAATAAGTCAAAATCGAAAAACGACCATTGAATGCTTTACATTCAAGATCTTTGAGAACGACGTTTTCTTCCATATACATTCTTCTCATTGAAATCTCAACGCAGTAGACTGACCACACAAAAACAATGTTCATCACATGCGTTCCCGTTTCCCCCGCAAAAACGCTCATTCCAAATTCAAAACCCACCGTTGACCTCTAGAATTCACAAAAGAGATCTCATTCAATTTCATTAAGCAAATTCATAAAAGTCGATTGAAATCAGTGATTTCTCCCAGGGCACGTAGGCCTTTGAAATTTTTACGGATTTCGTACGCGGGATGGCCCTTACAGCCATTATGAGTAAACAGTTTGCGTATAAAATTAACTAGGTACGCGTTGGGAAGACTGAATGAACTCGGTTCAAGTTATAAGCTCAAGCGGTAGCAATGTGCTGCTTTTGAAAACTACGAAAAATATTCAACTTTAACGCAGCAATTGTGCTAGACTCAGTCGACAACATTTCTATTTTTACCAACACGTATCGCTGTTCTATCTTCTCGTATTGTTATATTTATCTGTTTAGGTGTACTGGTAATTTTTGTTATGTCTAAAATCCGCGAAAAGCTAGATATTAGCATCTTGTCGGGTCTGAATATATCAGTTCATATATACGTAGGTACCCTGTGTATAATCAAAATCATAAAATTGTATAATCCCGTTTTAGCAGTTTTATCGCTATCGCTTGTATTTAGGACACAAATACAGCAAAGCAAGCGCGAGCATTACTTGCACTAGAAGGGTTCCATAAGATTAACATATCAAAATTTGTATAATTAATATGATTGTGTGAGAATAGCCATTTCTATTATTATTGAGTTTGTTAAGAAATAGTTTTTTTGCTCATTTATGTTAATGAATTGAAAGTTACTTTGATTAAGGTTTGAGAAAGCTTAATAAATGACAGATACAAGAAAAAATTTAAGCAGCATTTAAATATGATTTCAGACGTTCATAGTTAACGTCTGATAGGTATTCAATTCAGAATCGGATTTAAAATTCCACTTAAGTATATAATGATAATATAGTATGTACTTCTTTGTTAAAAATTAAAATGAAATATTAAAACGTTAAACAGTATAAGCAATGGAATCACGATGCTTAAAAGTAATTGTTCATTACGATTGAATGACAAAATATATTTATCTACCCGCTTAATACGAAATAAACGGGATATATTCACGAACTACTCTTTCTTCCAAAATAAAATGATTTACTTCACTCAATACATCATTAAAACGCGTAGGAATAGTATTGTTGTATGCTAAGTTTTATTTATTAAAGTGCTGTGATCTTCATGTTCTACGGAACCCTAGAAATAAAATAACATTGTCGAATCTTCATTAAGCTAAATTGTTTGCCAAGAATTGTGTAAACACAGCTTTGGTGCACAATTTAAAAGGTTTGGTCTTTTATTGACTTCAATGTTTTTGCGGTCAATTCCATATTTTCTTACAACGTTCATTTAGAATTTAGATGATTATTGAAAATAGTCTTTATTCCATATGCCGTAAGTGCCAGTTTCAGTGAATGTATTTCAGGACAATTTTGAATGAGGATATAATATTAATTGCTGTTCTTACAAATCGTAATGTTCCGTGTTCCTTTGTGGATTGATAAATTTATACTTGTTTCTTTGAAGACAAATAGGTGATTAATCTTTTGTGCTTTACCAGATCAAGATCGAAGCTCCCACTGTTACAAGTTGAAGCATATTTTTCATTGTTTTTGGTTATTTAATTTATTGATCAGTAAATAATCTTTAGACTAAAATATATATTATAGAATAATTTGGAAAATCCAAAAGTGCACGCCTCATATTTTTTTTTAA
>CAJQZN010042674.1:103694-147076 GCA_907164685.1 Colias eurytheme
TAACACATAGGATAGGTTTTATCCCGGAAATCCCACGGGAACGGGAACTATGCATGTTTTTCTTTGAAAACGTGGGCGAAGCCGCGGGCGGAAAGCTAGTAGAGTATATTTGCTCGTACATATTACAATAAGATAAAATATAATTTATACAAAGTATAGTGTTGGAAAAGTAGTCTATATAAGTAATATAAACTGGTAATTAGCAGATGAAATATCGACTTATGATAATATTATATGAAATATGAGATAGCTTATAATATGATTAATTTTCAACTGAAATATGTATTGATATGGATTCATATTAAGTTCTTGCTAATAATTAGTTTATAGATATAGGTTTTATTGATATAAATTATATGGAAGATTATCCACTAAAATATCTATACAGATTAGATTAGGTAACAATATTCCTATCATGTAAAAAAACAGCATATAAACCACTAGTTCTTACAGCAATTATAATCATTGTGCGATAGTATTTCAATTATAAAAAAAAATCGGAATGAATACCTACATTTTTGATGCAATAATTTTTATCCATTTTAATACTTTCAATTTCCATATAACCATTCTCTAAATAACATTCGCGCAATTTAACCAATTATTGCTTGTTAAAATTCAGTTCTACAGGATAATCTATTTTTACTAATTTATTTTTTGTTTAAAAATACTGTTCGTATTGCCAATGGCAAAAATAATTACTCTTCAAAAAACGCAAACATCATAGCTGACGTTCCATTTGAAAATATAATGGCGTTAGAATAAACAGGATTTTGAAAAAATAAAACGTACCTACATATAAATACAGTTTTAATTAATTTCACTGTGTAAAAACAGTAAAATATAGACGTTTTTAAAAAGCAAGTATTGTCTCGACGACAAATAATCTGTCCTCTTTGAATACTTTGTAACAATGAGATAGATATTTAAAGTATTTTATTAGAATTTTGTATGTACGTTCTCGACTGTTTTTCTAATACAAATAACATCCTAGTACGGATAACTCAAAGGCGATTTTACAGCATAAGGTATACATATAAAAAAAATTAAATAGAGCCTTATCCACATTAACCTTTCGTCCAATAACCATCAGTCGGCATCGACAGAAATCCATCGCATGTATACGGATGCCACACGAACGTTATTGCAATTCTATTCAAGAGTATCGGTTTATGTGATGCTTTAAAAGTTTAAACCTTTAAAAGCGTATGGTAATTATTTAATCAACAAGGTAATTTAATAGAGCATTTATTTTGAAATGACGATATTTATTACAAGATATATTATGTACTCGTAAGAAATTTATCATCTTTTTACAGTCTTAGAAATATGAAATAAAGTCTTCGCATTTTAATGGATAAACGCAATTTAACTACCGTCTGAATTAATCTGAAAATTATTTCACTCAACATAATATGTAATATAAATTAATTGCAATTATAAGATAAGATCAATAATAAAATCACAATAACAGTTTGTATTCAATATTTTACTTTTTTTCCAATTGCCACCTCAATTATCTTACCTAGGTACCTACATAAAAGACATAAAGCATACCAAAAACCGTAATATACGATTTATCCTCACAAATAGCAAGGTAAAACCGACTTCATAAAGCAAAGAACTAATACCCCATCGGACTGTCATGTTGGCCTCGACTTTAGAAGGATTACAAGCGGTGTAATCTTCCGACATGTTTCAAAGCGGCTAATCCCTAATACTTTTTTGAGGGTCCTTTTCGCTAGCTAAAAAAGGTAATGTGTGGAAAATAGCGGTGATTTTATAGTTGAATATGTACTAGCAGGGACGTACGCTACGCATCTATACTAATATTACAAAGCTGAAGAGATTGTTTGTTTGTTTGAACGCGCTAATCTCAGGAACTACTGGTCCGATTTGATAAATTCTTTCGGTGTTAGATAGCCTATTTATCGAGGAAGGCTAATATCATCACGTTAAGACCAACAGGAGGGGAGCCACGGGGGTGAAACCGCGCGACGCAGCTAGTTACATGATATAACTCCAGTTTATAATCTGCGGTTTCTTTATTAAATACGATTCTATTGATTTTTTTTTAGTATAAGCGTGGTTAGGGGCGAGCTAAAATGTTACAATAATATATTACTGTCATATTTTCTGTGAACCTATTTCTCCGAAATTAATACGTTTAACATTTTGCCACTATAATATTATGCTTGCAGCAAAGTATTCGAAACGTCGCGGTCGAGATAATAATTATATGTTGAATAAATCGCATTTAAATACATTATACTCGTGTAAAAAAACACAAGAACATACTGCTTGTTAGGTGTAAATAAAAATGCATTAAGCGTTAATTGAAACTTCTTTTTCTGGAACGGTAACTAAATAAGAACTTTCTTTTCTACAAATATATTGAAAGATACGTTCGGGGAATTATCTTCAAAAATTGGCGCAAGTGTTTAAACTTTGCCTTAAGATGTAAGCGGTTATTTTAAAATTGATGTATTTTAAATTCTTACTCCAAATTGGAACAAAAAATTTTCTAAGTTATTTTCAAATGAAGTTCAAGTTATAGTTTAGATTTTTTAAAGAAACGCACAAATCACTTTAAGTTAATAGTTAGAGAGGTTAGAGAGTAATCTCTAAAACACTTGAGTCATTACACCTTTATAAACCTCACTAGCTTTCCGCCCGCGGCTTCGCCCGCGCAGTCAAAGAAAAACCCGCATAGTTCCCGTTCCCGTGGGATTTCCGGGATTGCGTCATTTTCCCGGGATAAAAAGTAGCCTATGTCCTTTTTCGGGTATCAAAATATCTCCATACCAAATTTCATGAAAATTGGTTCAGTAGTTTAGGCGTGATTGAGTAACAGACAGACAGACAGAGTTACTTTCGCATTTATAATATTAAGTATGGATTGTCGTATTACTAGCTGGATCCCGCGGCTTTATCCGCGTGGTTACCGGATAAAAACTCTTTTTGCTTATCCAGAATATTTTCTACCTTTAATATATAGATCCGATCATCTGTTTTTGCGTAAAAGAGTAACCAACAATCTTACATTTCATACAATCGAGTTTATAATATTTATATGATTTATTTAACAACACATTATTTAACAATTGTTGATAGATACATCATACAAATACTCTAAACTCGAAAGTTTGTAGGATTTTTCCATGGGTCTTTTATTTTCAAACGAGCTACAACAAACGCTTATAACTCACGCCAAAGTACTCCACAGTCACTTTACCCGAAGTTACTGGATTAAGATAATTAAAATACTTATCGTCGAGTTCGCGGTTAGGAATTTAAAAGTGCGTTGATTTTTTTCCATTAGCTCTGGATCTCTTAATTGCTTCGATAACGATAATTGACAAGCAATTCAGTGTGATAGAGTGCAATCGCTGTTTTGAGATTTTGAAGAGCTAATAAGTTTAGAAGTTTCTATACACACAGTTTATAGAATTTGAGGCAATAAAATAACGATAGAAAAGCTTGAATTGGTTTGAATTACGACTTACAATAATTTTATATTTTAACTTACAATATGAAATAAAGTTTATTAGTTTTATAGTCTTCGTTGTATGGGGATATTCTAAATTGTATAGGTAGGCTTTGTCTAGATAGTCTATTTTTAAGTATTTCAGTTTTTCATAGACATGTCGAGCAAACTAAATCATTAAAAAACTCTTGTAATTAAGGCGACTTATCCTTTAAAATATTTATACATAATTTTAATTGATTTAAATAGGTATCTACATGCAGAGACGAACTTCAAAATACCTATGAGACTGTATTATTATAATATATTAAACTGAAGCTTGCCAGGTCATCCAGTGAACAAACAGACATTCTTGTCCAAACTGATTTGGATCAACAGCACTGTCAGAGTTTCACGCAAGTTCAAGCAATCTACAGCGTCTCAGTTTAGATAAGGAAATGGAGTATGTTTGATTAAATAAGTTGCTGATGTAACATATTTAAATGAAATGTTCTACATATTTGCTAAAGAAATAATGGGATTTACACCTTGATTTATTCCTGTGATATTTAATATGGCTAAACTATACTGTTGCTGCGATACAAAAAATACAGCTGAAGCTCTTTATGAGCTTCTTCAGCTGTATTTTTTGTATTGAACATTTTGTCGATTTTAACCCACTTGAAAAGGTAAGGACTTTAAATCGAACTTTGTGCACTTATGTCTCGGTGACAAATGAAAATAAAATATTTCATGAGTTTATTATTAATGCGTGTTTTAGGTTCTTTTTAACTATTTTTATTTTATATACCTATGATTAACTTTTTTCATTTATGGTAATTTGTTTTGATATACACCCAATCTGTTAAAACATACTTTTAACAAAACTTTTCTCTTATCCTACTAATACTACCAACTACCTACATAATAAATGAAAGTTTGTGAAGATGAATTATTTATATATTATTTACTCTTTCATGCAAAAAACTAAAGTTCCGTCTTAGATAAAATTTGATACAGAAATAATTTTAGTTCATATCAACACAAGCTATTTATAATGCCCGTAATATCGAAAGCCGCGGGTTAAAACTAGTATGGAATAATAATGTTTTTATTCAATTACACTGCAGTAAATGCAATTCTATTCAGCTAGCGTGTATAGGTAAACACATCGCATAAAACTAGCGTGAAGCTTATAAACATGTCTAAAAGGTTCATTTGGTGCATTGTCAGCAAGCTATGGGAATAGGCGATGTTATCTACTTAATATTATAAAGAGGAAGGGTTTGTATGTATGTATGGTTTTCACGCATAAACTACTGGACCAATTTTGATGACATTTGGCACAGATAATCTTTAGGACCATGAGAAAGAATATAGGCTACCTTTTATTGCGAACTATGTACCACGGGCGAAGCCGGGGCGGACCGCTAGTTTTATTTATATAGATACCTTTTGTGAATAAAATCAAATAGGTACCTACTTGAATACCCTAGTAAGAGTATTTTGAAGGTGAAAAGGTTGATTTTGTTTCTATTAAGGTTTAAGAGACAAATTTCGAATTATCGGTAGTTTTTGTGCAGTCAAGCTTAGCTTATAAGTGATTCTAAATATAGTCATAGTTGTATTTTTTATTAAAATTGTGTTTTTATTTTGATCTCGATAAATTTATATTCCTACTTTCTCACTCAAAATGAATTCAAAGAAACCTGTCAAGGTAATCTATCAAGCCATTTCTACGCTAACGCTCGAGTGTGCCATAATAAATCCTTACTTACATATTCCTACACTAAAAAGTAAAAACCTAACCCTCTTTTACGCAGTCAGTTCAACCGCTTCTACCTTGCACCCGGTATAAATAAAACGTTGCGGTTATAGTCTCCCGTGTGCAAATTACACCAGCTAATTTATTGCATTTGCGAGTTATAGATGTCGGCCATGTTTGTTATTAATTTGTGCAATTAGGGACGATATATTAGAACTAATTGCGAACATGAACGTGTTAAACAGGGGTTCTATCGGCTTCACTCGCGTTGCTCGACACCTTTTAATAAATTTATTTCTCGTTAAAAGACGACATTTTTTTAACTATTTCTCACTATCTAAAATATATCTATAATAATTTTTATCAAAAAAGACGCATATTTATACCTTAAGGGCTTGGTCTAGTAGTGCAAACAAATGCATCCTGTCATCTATATGTAAATAATACAAATGTACTAAGGGAAAGTTGCTCCACTTAATTTTTAAAAATTAAATCATTCGTATGCATAATTTAATATTCGTTATAAGTACCTAAAATGACAATTTGAAACAATTTTCGTGAAAATTACACCGGGTGATTCTTTTTATCAGTACACAAAATTTGCGAAAACGTTCTATTGATATCTTCAACTTTATGTTTATATAACTGATCAACTTTTACAAAGAAATTTGGACGAAATATAAAAAAAATAAGCTTTCCATACCAAATGCATAACTCTATACGTTTTTTCGACCTAAGTTTCTAAGTGAAAGTTGTTCAGTTTCATATAGATAAACAAATTTTGTATGCAATAAAAAAATGTGATGTATGTGTAAAAAATTATAAAATAGAAAAATACGCAAATGAAAACAAAAAATATTTATTTCTCATTTATATTGATAAACCTAGTAAATTATTTGCTACTTTCTGATGCTTTATCGGTTACACTAGATTTTTCTCTATTTTTTTTTGTATATTTTTTTTCAATTGCTTGAATGATATAGGATGGGTCCTTGATGGGCATCGAACGCTGAAGTCTCGAATCAATTAATTCTGGCAGTAGGCAATTTATGTAAAATCTTGATAATGGTCCTATCATTTTATTTTGCCAAAACGTAACATCCCTTTTTATATATTCTATTTTTAACGAATGATTCACTCCAGTCCAAACGGCAAATAAGCAGACTTCTGCTTCTGCAATATTTAGTTGTCCCTGAATTTGGAAAAAATAGTCATGATTCTTATCTACGACAAAATTTTTATTTTTTGCATTGTATTTCCAAAATTTTATTTTTTTATTTTTTACCGCATCTTCCGCATTCATGTCTTTTGCCGAAAATGGACATTTAACTTCAACTAGTCCCATTTTCCCTTCTTGATCATAGTAAATACCGTCAGGCGTAGCTGCTAAATATTGAAAATTTTTATGTATATACAATCCACAACCCATAATCGTAATGTTTTCCTGCAGGGATAATTGAGCTAACGCGGTTTGTTCGTGGGCTTTACCATAAGCAACCGATGGGACGTTAGATATATTTTGCGGTTTTACAATTGATTTTACTAAAGGACCGCAGCTAATATTATCTTTACGTTTACAAATTTTTCCGAACATAGATGCTGTTAATCTGTTTTTTCTCATTTCTATCCATTCTGCACTAGAACATTGATTAAAAGTTCTTTTTTGTATTTCATCTATTTGCTTATCAGTGAGTTCCATCTGTTTCAAAAATTCCTGTTTTGATAACTGAAAATCCTCATCAGCCATGTCTGGTCGTTGTGCATTTTGACCGTAATCTGGATCTTGTCCTTTTTTCTGAAATTTTTTACGAAACGCTTTTTTGTAAACTTTTCTTTGTGCTTTACTTGTCTCATACATATTTGAGTATTTGCCAGTAGGTTTACGAAATATGTGTGTATGCACAGCATGGATTGGTTTTTTTGAATTAAAAGATATTGCTGCAACTGAACACCTCTCCTGATATGAATTTCTTTGTGTATAATTAATTCTTTTTCCACCTACGTATTTAGCAATAACTGAATTGAATGTTTCTGCAGCATTACTATCAACGTCATGTATTAAACTTTTTGCGTTGTTTGCTAAGAAGGATACAATTTGGCACATTTTTCTCCAAAGGATTGAGTTTAGTAAAATTATTGCCGTATTGGTGTCTGTTTTATCAGGTGCAGGGCAAATAGCACTATCACAGTTCAAATGATCACCAAAAGAATGCTGTAAAGCATTAAAAATATCTGCGCGAAGTTTTACTATTTTTTGAGTTTCGGAAAATTTTTCGTGCTTTCTAAGCTTTATAGCTCGCACCGTGTATCTGCGCAACTTCATGACTTTGAAATCCGTCAGGTGTTTTCTCTGTTGAATAGGAATACTCGTATCTTTTATTAGTGCTCTTAACTTGTTGCAAAGATTTCTTAACAGATGGTTTCGGCACTCAATTTTTTCTACTTTACAATTCCCATAGGGATTTGATTCTAAAATTTTTTTATGACTACTTGAATCACCATCTGATATAAGCCTAGCATATATTAGGCCATGAGTTTGCAAAGAACTTTTAAAACCTTCAACGAGAGATGCAGATTCCATGCTGGAAGAGCTACCAGAAAAGTTCTTGAAACATGTATGTTTCGTTGCTGCTGTATTTTTGTTTTCAGCTTTTGAGCATACACTACAGTATTTATTTTTTACACCTAGGTAGAGCAGCTTACCCGTGTGTGCCCCGATAATTGCTGCAGCACCTGATGAAGCTGAGTAGTTATTACGGAAAGATCTTTTGGACCAACACCCATCAGCGATCACGTCGATCATTGGTATACCATTGCTATTAACGTTACCTATTTCTTTAGCATGTTCCGATTCTTCGATACCAGCCTTACGCATTTCTTCTAGCGCTGTCTCATGAAACCATTCATACACTTTTTTACTTGTTTTGGCGTACATACTTTTTGTCATTCCGGGTATATCAGCATTTCCTGCTAGTTCATTTAAATTGGCTAATCCACATCCAATGCTAATAATACCCGCAACTATGCTATGATTGGCATCACAAGTGTAAGCCGGATCTTCAGTGCTGATGTCAAATTCAGAATTACAAAGTTCACATTTAAAATGTAATGTTGATATAAATCCTTTACGCTGTTCACCGAAACATTTTAAATGAGTTAATCTGCAACCGAAGGATGTTTCATTGTGATCAGCAATTTTTCCCAAAATTTTTAAAAAATACGCTATTGATACTATTCGTCGTCCCTCTAGACAAAAAACTTCACCACTGTTATCGATAATTTGTTTTTCATTTTCAATCAGCAATTGGGAATCATCAGTTTTGTTTTTTGCAGATTGGTGACGTACCCTAACAATACGTCGAAAAGGGAAAGCATCATCGAATTTTCGTTTTCGTCCTCTTTTTTTATTCTGTGCGTCTTTGTTACCTGTGTTTGTTGAGTTCTCAACACCCATTGAATGTTCTATGTTATTGTGATCTTCCATTACGTCTGAGTTTTGATGGTGTGATGATAATCCATTCGTTTTAATATTGGTACTTAGAGCTGTTAATGGTGGACGAAATGTGTCAGCGCGTCTGTAAGATCAAAGCATAAAACCAACTTATAATGACTTCCTGTATTTATGTTACAAACTTAATAATCAAACAACATGCCGCTACGTTTAAAATGACTCGAAAAAATAATTTAAAACACCTCGATATATTTAGAATTTTGTAGTAAACAAATCATTTTCACCGTATGTCCCTAGTTACAATAATAAACGAAAACTAAGCACTTTTCTATATAAGGAACTTTAGAAAAAAGAAAATGTATGAGCTAACTTTAATTTTAAAGGAACATATATCTCTATACTGACACCCCGTAAAATAAAGAAATTGATGCTACTCACCCTTGTAATCTATTTGCTTTCATTAACTTAACGTTTGAAGATATTTTTTTTTTTCTAGTACACGCATATTTTTTTCGTTTATTTTCCATAACGAAATCGAATAATAGTTTGAAAATACAAAAGTTTTCACAAAACTAAGATAAAAATAATCAATTAACAAAAATATTAAATTTAATGAAGTAGAGCAACTTTCACTTCGGTATGAAGGAAAATCGAGCGTAGAGCACACGTCAGAACGCTCCGGCCCAAGGAGCGCGACTGAAGAAATTCGCTAGGATTTTTCCTAGTTATTTAAAATATGTTTTTAAAATTTAAAGAATTATCAAAATTCAAAATAAAAACTTTTTAAAGGATTAATACTCATTGGTCTTCAACCAACTCGAATAAATTAATGGAAAAATAGCTTTTAGCAGTATTTATCAATAGTTTTTTGTAAGGCAAAAAATGGGAAATTTAATGAATTTATAACGTTCTAATTAGGAAAATCATAAGTTTTTCGGCAATTGTATTCAGCACATTTGAATTACGACTATATAAGGATATTTATGTGCTGATCAAATTGTGTAAATTGTAATCGGTTGCAACGTAGTGAGTGCACAAACTTAGCTCGAAATGATTTTGGGGGAAAGAGACTTATCTTGAAGGCCTGATTAAGGTAACATAAAGTAACTTTATAAATGTGAAAAAATTCACGCGCATTGCGTATATAACACTAATTGATAAACAAGAAAAAAAAATTCAGTTTATCATTTCATTAGCCGGGAAAAAATTGTCAAATAACTTGTTGAAAACGCAATTTTGCTAGACTGCAGCCTTAATACTCGGATATAATTAGGATATTTTGTAACTAATATTCCTAAGCGTGCAGGATATATCGTGTTTTATACAAGGAACGGTCTATAATTTCAAAATGTTTTCGTAAAATCAAATACAAGAATCACATTATGTAAATGAGTGCTAATGCATACATAAAATAATAAAGAGAAAAGTCCCTAAGTCCAAGTAAATATAAAGGCTAGTTTCCACTGTGAGCTAGACGAACACGATTTAGGGATTTTCGTCAAATAAAATAATTAAATCAATCAAGTGCGTAATGGACTCACGCACTTCTAAGGCTGGCGATACACATTGGCTTCAAAGTTTAAGCAAACATTTGACCAAACTTTGAAGTGAAAACTTTGACGCAAACACGATTACAAATATGCCTGCTAGACTTGTTTTCAAATGTTTTACGGCACAGTTATTGCAAAGATGGCTGATAGATCGGAAGACGATTTTGTGGATTAATTTTTTTTGTGGATTAATTTTTTTTAAATTATCCCTATACTGGGTTAGAAGGCTATTTCTCTTTCTTCTTAGTTCATCTACCGTAAACGGTAGTGATAAATTATTTTTTATTCGGACCCATGCGTCGTTTACAACGTTACGGTTTTTGTGGTCTTTGTTTTTTGGATCCCATATGGAGGGTTCCGCTTCAAGTAGCTGAAGAAATTCGATAACTACATCATTACTCCACTCCATTATGACACTCAAAATATACACACACAACTGCTCCGGTCAGCGGCGCGCGCGTTACTAAGCATTGCAACAAGTGTGGCAGGGCGCACAAACTTTGAAGCAACTTTGAAGTTTGATTACTTTGATGTTCGCAGAAAAACCGACTCGACTCGGCAAACTTCAAATATGTGTTCAAACTTTGAACAAATAGGCAAATGTCAGTGCCACACTTCGCGACTTTGTAGGTATTTGCGTATTTGATCACATGTCTAGCGCCTGCATAATAACAATGTGAAAGTTCGTAGAGATAACATGAACAAAATTTTAATGTTTAAAACACATCAATCCAATAATTATATTATTTAATTTAATCATGGCATTGGAATCATGGCGTTGTAACAACTATGTTTGATACTAGAATTAAATAATAATACCTATGTCTTTCACCAGATTATTGGATACTACCTAATAATTTAGAAAATCGTTTATCGACATAGCTAAACAAAATGAAAGTTCTAGCATCGCAACCACTGGAAAGCAAACTTAACAGGTGCTTTAAAATTATGCGGTCCAACAATCTTAATTACATTTACACTAGCCAGTAATTAATTCGCGATATAATCTCGGCCCGCTTGCTTCCAAGATTCACGAATTTACATTTCAAATATAATTTCAGAAGTTTAACTAGATCTGTAAATTTTAATGAAAAATCACGGTCCTTTTCAGGAATGTCTTTTGCTGTTTACCATATTCGTGTTTAATTTTGTATCCGATTTTGGAAAAGGAGGGTTATGTTTTTGGAGTTTATGTATGTATTTATAGTTATGAGTAGTTATTGTTTTATTTATTTTGTAGGGTCTGTACCTAGTGTAAATGATGAAGTTTACCTTAAAAGGTGTCGTTCGATTCGTCTTAACTATGAGAGGATAGTTGGGTGTACGAAAATGTCCTTATCTAATGTGAATATAACTAATTACACATTTGTATCGGTTTTATAATAAACGTTTATTTTACTATTTTACCTATCCAAATATTTCCTATGAACCTATTCTTAACTAGTCCATACCTAACCATGCAAAAGTTAAGTAAAAATTAATCACTCGCCATCTTATTTTTACATTCATTTATTACCCTCCGTCAAAGATATCTCAGCATTATCCAATCGAATTCCCAAACTCGTAGTCACGGACGAATGCAATCAAAAATAAAACAGCCAATATAAGCTACAAGCTAGTGCATTGCACACCCAGAGGAAATACAGATAAGAGCTTATTGCATCTTGGCCTAACTTTTTCAGGGGCAGAATAAGAACGGAGATGTTTTTGAACATTTATTTGTTGGAAACGGATTATAGAGAATTTAAAGCAATTTTCTCTTGAAGGATGTGTAGAAAACTGCAAATGTTTTTTCTGGAGGAGTACTAGAAGACTTCAATGTATAAGTTATTATGAGTAAGTATCTATACTTAATATTATAAAACTAAAGAGTTTGTTTGTTTTTTTGTTTGAACGCGCTAGTCTCAACTTAGAACTACTGGTCCGTATTGAAAAATTATTTCGGTGTTGGATAGCCCATTTATCGAGGAAGGTATAGGCTTATCACACTTTGGCCAACAGAAGCGGAACCACGCGGGTAAAACCGCGGAGCGCAGCTAGTATTATTTTGTAATCCATGACTGAATAACGGACTACGAAAACACGGAAATACTTCTGAAGCAACGCAGTTACCTACTCGTATTTATTGTTGTTCCCGTGTAAAGCATTAACATATTCTATTATTTTTATAATAATATTCTATTAGCCATTTCTTTTACTACCTTCAAACGGTCCTCGTAAAAGAATGTAAAACAAAGAGCACATTACCATTGAATGGCTTTTCTACAGCGCGAGCGTTGCAATATTCACTTCTTAACCGACTTGTTTGGGTAAGTGCAGAGAATCAAATTAAGTATACAACTTTACTGAATGAAGTAGTATTTACTACACTTAATTAACTACTAACGTACTTAATTAGTGTTAATTATTATTTAATTAACTAGATTCTGGACCTGACTCCGCCCGGGATAATTTTTTGCGGACTTATCTTTCAAATTTCTAAAATCTCAGTACAACCGGTTGTCTGGAAGAAATCGCTATATTTAGTGATAAGGCCTCCGTTTGTTACAATTTATCCTAGGTTAAGTTTCAAATTGTAATTAATTATCTAGAACAATTATTTATAGCATAAATAAAAAAAGGCGTGTGGCACTCGGGGACTGCCGCGGTAAAGCTATTGCACGCTATGCCTTCAAGCCACACCTCCCCGCCGGAGTGGGGAGCGTGAGGTTTTTTCGTTACGGAATTTCTGGATTCGGTCCCCGCGCTCAAGGCCCGCGATAGAAGCTATGCAATAGCTTAATAAATTTTCAACAGTTCTGCTAATCTAAATGGAGATAATTAATACAGTAAACGAAATATCAATAAAATTCGTTCAGCCGATCTTTAGTTATATTTTCAGCATAAGAATAATATTATATTGAAACGTAATTGGCAAGTGATTACACGGTCACCAATAAGAGGACGGGGCCTAATCCCTTACAATAAGACAGTTTATGAGGGATTAAAATGTAGGTAAATTAATTATTTCATCAAATCAAACGAGATTTGAAAGCAGAGTTACGAAATTGTCTGTTAATTGTGCAAAGGGAATTTAAATGAACGAAAAGCACTTTATTGTGCAAACGAAAACGTAGAAATACACACTTAAAATACATTTTCAAGACAGCAAGCAGTAAACAATACCTAATATAATATTATGTAAAGAATTTAATATCTTCAAATACATGTAAAATTTATTATTAGAACAAAAGCTACAAGTTGTCTGTCTGACGAGTGTGTTCAAATAAATATTAAAAACTTCGAATTCAAAATGAAATGATGAATACTCTTATAATATTTAGTTCGGAATTTTATAGAAAACTGGAAAGTATAGACAGTTCCACAAATAAAAGAAATTACAAAGCATTCGTATCAAATTTATAGCTGAATATTCTTCTAATGAAATCGACATTCCTTTGGTCCTTTGACAAAAAATCCAAGAGCTTTTGTAAACTGATATACCTACCTATAATATAATACAAGTTCTGGAACCTTCTAGAATTCGCGTCGAAAAGATCAACCTCGTTTACCTTGAACCGTAGAACAATACGCAAATGTATGCAAAGACACGGAGGAATTAAATACAGAATCTTTGTTCTGAACTAGACAAAAATCAACACACATTTTTCAGTATAATACAAGTTTCCATTGTTTGAGCGAGACAATTCAGTTGAAGGTGAAGCGTTTAGGCTTGAATAGGTTATGTCTGTGAATTACAGGGTGATATCGAGGTGATGAAATTATTGATGTAATATCAAAGTTATCGGTAAAATCTGCTTAGGTATCTAGTACCTTTTTATTCATACGTACTTAGACACATACGTATGTGTCTAAGTACGTATGAATAAAAATGAAAACAAGGATACAGATAATTCTAAAATGATGGTAAAACTATAAGTACAATTTTGTAGTTATTTGGTATGCTTGTTTCAATTGCCTTGCCTATAATTTAAACTATTACTAAATCTAGGCAACTATAGTAGTTAGTTCAATAAGAATTTTCATCTTTGTTGTTAGGAAGGAAGTGACCGATTCCTGTTTAACATCAGGAAGAGGATGCACCTATTTCTACTGTAATTTTTAATCGACCAGTATAAGTTAGGAATCATTTTTATATTAAGCTTTATCTCTTACAATATAAGTTTCCTTCTCGCTTTCTGCTTCCTGTTGTATTTCATGAACTGTAAGGACAAATGACAGAGCAGCATAACACAGGTAAGAAGGACACATTTCACTCATTAACATCTGCTTAGTGACAAGCGATATCACATGCACAGTGTGTAAAACCGCAAACGTAGACAGGGCAGCCCCCAGAGAAATATCTCTGAGTGGTGAGTGCCCGTCAACCGTGAAGACGTATAATGATATCCGTCAACATTACCGCTAAAATATCGCACGTGTATGCTTTGTTGATTAAAAATGTACAAGTGGTTTGTGGCCAGTTTGGTTTTTGACTGTTAATTAGTATCGGTTGTCGGCTTGGTTGCCCGGCAAGTGAACAAAATACACATAGGCTGGTTGCTGTCACCGAATGACGCTTTGTACTGGTCAAAACAATTTTTAAAATTTGTTTTCACTTGTTATTTGCACGCAAAGACATGGAGTCAGATACATACCTACAAGGATTTTGAAAATCCTGTAATGTCCACCATTTATACAACATAGCATGCTCAATCTGTGACTAATTTTAAAAATAAATATAAAAATTATCTAATCATAAGGCAGGTAGGCCAGCTTTAGTTGCATCGTAACTAAATGTTTCACATTGTTTGCTCCCCTTACAACCTAGTCAATATATAGGTATGTAGTAAAGTTTCTATAATTCTATAACATACAAATTATAATGTAATTATGTATATTGTATATTTATGTAATATGTTTTTCTTTTGCACGCCTCATAAGCGAAGCGTTGAGGTGGGTACTACTGTCACTTCGCGCAAAACATCTGATTTTTCAAACTTAAAATGTCTTTATGTATCATACATTGCACTTGTAAGATAATACATACACACACATATTAAGAAAAAAACACTATTTTTAACGTTCATGATATTTTTGATGTCATTTTTGTTATTTAAACTAGTTAAAAAACAGTTTAAAAAAGTTCTGTCTTGGACGTCCGTGTGTCTGTATGTGCGGATCCTTTTTCTTGTTAACACGATAGCGAACGAAATACTTTACTAATCGAGTCTTTTTTTTTCTCTTACGCTTGAGTATGCTCAGGAATAGAACCCTTTCATTTTTCAGGGTCTGATTCGATGTGGTTTAATTGTTATTAAATAAACAAAAATAATAATTAATAAATATTTATTAAAAAAAAATTATGAGGCGTGCACTTTTGGATTTTCCAAATTATTTTAATATATTAATTATTTATGTATACCTATTGCTTTCTCTTAACTATATAAATATATTATTTAAAAATTTACACTGTTCCTTTGACTGTCGAGGAGGGCCCACTGAAAACCGGTGCTGCGATGCCTCTGCATCACAGAATATCACCGAGTGGTTCCCTTTTTTAATGTTTGATGCTGCACAGACCCTATGTGTTAATGTTAAAATCAGTATTGAATATAATTTTCTGTTTTCTTCGCACTCCAAACTTTATTGTATTTTACTATTCTCTGTTTTTTTCCTGTGTGGCAAGACATTAAAATAAATGTATTTTCTTTCTTTCTTTCTTCTTCTTTCAAATAGGTATTTAAAATGTAATAACAACAGAACCCCTGAATAAACTACAACATTATTCATCGCACACATCTACAAATCTTACAAGCACTCATTCAAAACCTTACTAAATCACATCACAGGCTTCAATTCCAGACGCTTTGCTCAATTGGCGAATATTCTCTAAAATCCCGACCCTTACAAGCACTTAGTCCAATTTGCATTGTATTCATTTGGCTTAGTCCATCCTCTAACAACTACGAATGCAAATTGTATGCAAGCAACGTCTGAAGGTGTAATAACAAGAACAGTTATAAGAACTTCGTCAGATGGACGGCTGAGTTAGGAACTGAGCGTACTAATGGTTTGCGAATGGATTTCGAAATGTATTTAATTAGATCGTTTGTGTTAGTATTATTTTGTTATATTAACTGTGTGCAGGTTGACTAGCTTAAGCGAATGACTTAACTCGAGGAGTATCCGCGTGGCTGACCCTCTGCGCCGACGTAAACCAGGCAGACGCAGACGTCTCTACGTCGAACAAACACAGGGGGAGGTTTACGTAGAGACGAGCATACTACAGTTATGCTCGCTGCAAGTAAACCGGCCCCCCCTGTGACAGATGGCGGATAGCCCGGTAATATGGTGGCGTTATCATTCTTGATACCGTCACCTATTGCCAACTTATGGGCTTGGTCGGGTCGCCAAGTTGCGGCACTCACCACGTAGGCGGTGGGGGTATAAGGCCTAGCTGTTAACCCCTGTCGCCGAAGGTGAACGGTGGCCACCGTTGGGTTTTAGTGGGTATGGCTTCCTGCGAGTCCCACATACCCCCTCATACAGCAAAACTGTAGAGGGGGATGCGTAAAAGCATTTCCCAACGTTAAAAAAAAAGGAGTATCCGCGTATAAACAAGCCTATGTGCTAATCCAGACCACTATCCCTTAAATAAAATTTGATATTATAATATCTATAAAATGGGTTTCAATGTGTTGAAAAAAGAGCGGATCATGTACCTACAAAAATTTAGAACAATCTTGCTTCCATTCGAGACAGAAAGAAGTATACACACATACAGTATAATATAATCGAGAAAGCAATCAGTAGGGGAGTTTAGAAGTTCTTATCTTGGAGAGTGTAGAAACTCACTCAAAGTTGCTTCAACGTTGCTCTTTTAGGGGCTCCTGTATAAGTTATACATATTATCTTACAGTACTAAATTATCGCTAATACATTGAATTTGATACTCACTCAGAATACATTTTGGCCCATTATTGAAAACTTGTTGAGCATTTTAACTATTGAAATGCTCAGTGTAATGAAATTATACACAAAAATAGGATATTGGTTGGTTGATTTTGTAATATTCTCTTTGTTTAAAAATAAGTTTTGTTCTTACGTCTTCGAACGCTTTAAATAATGTATGAAAAATTTACGTCAGTGTAAAATTGGGACAATCAATCAGGGACACTATCACCACGATTTAAACCAGCTCTAATTATTTTAAATCTAAATCCTTATTCCACTTGTTAACAGGCTAAATCCGCACTGCAATGGTGGGCACAATAAATCTTTTACGGCGAATAAATTGGGCCAAACCACGCCTTGTCAATGTTACCATGTTGCATTTTTGATCAGAGCCGCCGAATGTTTTCTATATTTTCGGCTTTCCAATTTCACGATATTTCTATTTTGTATGAAAGAGAATCAATTCTTCGAATACGAGGTATAAAATATTTTTCTATGGAAAGAGATAATTATTTTTAAACGTACGAAAGTTACTTAAAAATGTAAGCAAGTTTTCCGAAAACAAACGGAGCGCCACAAAATTTTGGGAATTTGAATAAATAAATAGCACACGGTTAGATTTGAATGTAATTAACTAGCTTCCGCCCGCGGCTTCGCCCGCGTGGTGTTTTGATAAAAGGTAGCCTATGTCTTTCTTAGGGTCTAAAGATTGTCTGTGCCAAATTTCTTCAAAATCGGTTGAGAGGTTTAAGCGGGAAAGCGTACCAGACAGACAGACAGAGTTCCTTTCGCATTTATAATATTAGTAGGGATTGTTAATTTTTGTTAATCGAAATTGGTTTGCTTGGAAGTCGAATCTAATCTATCACAATATTTAAATATTATGAACATTTTCGTCAAATAAATATTGAATAAACATAACAGGTACATAGCCTTAGCTCGTAGCATTTTCTGAATTTCTCATATATCTATACTAATATTATAAAGAGGAAAGGTTTGTATGTATGTATGTATGTATGTATGTTTTTCACGCATAGACTACTGGACCGATTATGATGAAATTTGGCACAGATAATCTTTAGACCCTGAGAAAGAACATAGGCTACCTTTTATTGCGAAATATGTACCACGGGCGAAGCCGGGGCGGACCGCTAGTATTATATATTTCCTTTCGCTTCTGTATAAAAATCGGGTATTATGAAAATTGTAATAGAGCCTTCTAAACTACATGTCACATTACATTCCCATTGTATTATTTCGTACGAAACATTCTATTTCTTTTGTGTTCATTCCACGTTCTTGATATTTATATTATTATATTCTTCTTATTATTTATTCTTTGTCTAGACTCATGAATACACATATTTTCGGAAGTTAAATTATATTTTGATTATAATATAGCTTATGTTTCGTTCAATGACTTTTGTTCTTATTTCTTTTTATTATTTTTATCATTTTTATGGAGTGGGTTTCTTAAATTAGTTTTCCTAAGAAGCCATATCCAAGAAGGATTGAATGTTTATGTTCATAATTTGTCAACAACATAGACAAATAAATAGGGAACCAAAAAATTGTTGTTTTTTGCTCATAAGTTCAAATTAAATTTCAAATTACTTATTTTTATTTATTTTATACACAAGTCGTTACTTCTATCAGTTGACCCGGTATAAGGAAATGCGAGCCTATGCTACTAGGAAAAGATTTGTAACCGACGAACTAACAAATCAGTCCTCGTATTAGTTTAAAAATATTAATAATATATGAAGTAGGTACCTATAAAAGACCCTTTATTAACATTAACGAGTAAAACAGCTATAAATAAACCAAAAGAATATTAATCCCAAAATCCTGTAAAATTCCATTGTTAGATGGATTAACCATATCCAGGGGAAAGAATGAAAAATCCCCCAATTAATATCGACCGCTTCGTAACAATAAAACAAACGATAACTTGGCGACGATAAATCATGCTATTGACAAAGGAATTGTGGCAGGTGCGAAGGGAAAATTGGACAAATAAATGAATAGGTAAATAAAATGCGTGTGACTTGTGAGCGCTAGGAAAGTTTCGGTTAAGGAATTGTTATGTAAATGTAGGTGTATACCAATCAAGGCAAGTAATAAACAACATTATTATTTACATAATAAATAATTTATAAAAAAGGCATCAGTGGAAAGATAAATTTAAAATTACCTTCCTTTTAATTTCAAATCTGACATCTGTAATAACTAGTGAGTTAGTGACCCGCATTTTGTTTTATAGTAAACACCGGAGACGTGCAAACTGACAACGCCGCACGCGGCGGCAGAGTGGCGGACGGTGCGGCGCGGCGGTGCGGCAATGCGCGGTGTGCTTGTGCACTGGGAGGCTTCAGCAGTCAGCACAACACATTATAGTAAACAGAGATCCAAGGAGACCTGCAAACTGACAACGCCGCACACGGCGGTAGAATGGCGAAGCGGCAATGCGTGGTGCTCTAGCGGGCTGGGAGGCTTCAGCACAACAAATTATGATTTATGATAAATAGTAAAAATTAAAAACATCAATTTAACGCCTCAGAGCGAGGTAACGCCGCATGAGTCATGTTTTTTCGTGCGTGCAGCCGGCTCTATCGAATTATAAGACGTTGTCACGTCAAAAAATAAGATGTAAAAAGTCGCTTGAGCTATTTTCACTTATGTTACAAAATATTCCAATTTTGTGGAAATCACTGTTGAGGTCAGTGGCCTGGCCGAATTGACGTGTTCTTTTTTTGACGTGGCAACGTCTTAAAATTCGATAAAACCGGCTGCACGCACGAAAAAACATGACTCATGCGGCGTTACCTCGCTCTGAGGCGTTCCATGTAAGGCTTGAAGTGCCAGCGAGAGCGCGGAACGAGCGACAAGACAAGCACAATCGGACGTTGTCACGTTCAACTATCGTCAGTAAACCGACTTTACAGACAACCATTTTTATAACAAAAGATGAATATCTTTTTGGATTTTTTAAAATCATTATTTGGAAATTTTTCATAGACCTAGAATTTGAAAGCGGGGCTATGTTCTTTCTCAGGGTCTAAAGATTATCTGTGCCTTTCATCAAAATCGGTCCAGTAGTTTATGCGTGAAAACCATATATATACATACATACAAACCTTTCCTCCTTATAATATTAGTATAGATTAATAAAAAGAACGTGTGTGCCTTGTACACGTGTCAGAAGTGAAACTTCTTTTTCAAGATTCAAAGATGACGTGACGGTATTGCCTTGATGCGACCTTGAAATTTTAATCTAACCGCGCCTAAAGAAGTTTCTCATAAAAAAATTTTCATACCACAACTTCAACTGATTTCGGCCCTTTTCATTAATATTATACAAGTTATATTTAAACATTTAGAAAACAACGCTTGGACAAAACCGTGCATATTAGTTGCGAATAGTCAACAACCATTTTCGGGCAACTTTCCTTTGCGCGAACGGGTTAAAGTCACGTCCTATCGCACAAAGCATTTTTACGCTAAAACTCTGGAATAAAATTACGCTGGAACGTGGTTACGAAGTTGGGCTGTGTAATCGTTGGACGGTTTTGTGTCTAAAGTTGTGGTGTAATATCCGTATGTGCAGGTATGCTTTGTAAAAAATCGAGTTGAGTGACTGAAAAATTGATGTTAAACCATTGTTAAACCTGTTTTGATTACTAGTTGGTAGAGACTAAAATGGTCGTAGGTTTCATTCCATTAGACAAATATTATATTAACAAATCGCGACCAGCTGCTGACCTGCCGTTCAACGGCTAATAAAAATAAATTTATTGCTAACTAGGTTTCCGCCCGCGGCTTCGCCCGCGCAGTCAAAGAAAAACCCGCATAGTTCCCGTTCCCGTGGGATTTCCGGGATTGCGTCATTTTCCCGGGATAAAAAGTAACCTATGTCCTTTCTCGGGTATCAAAATATCTCCATACCAAATTTCATGAAAATTGGTTCAGTAGTTTAGGCGTGATTGAGTAACAGACAGACAGACAGACTTACTTTCGCATTTATAATATTAGTATGGATTATGAAGCGTTTTAGTTTTACATATAGGTACCTACTGTAATAATATATTCTTCTTTATTCAGAAGGATAAGATACAAAGCCTGAAACAAGTATTAAATATGCAAATGAAATAAAATAACACGCAAGGGCGTTTTTTGTGATGATTTTGTGTTCTATTTCTAAAATAAACACACGCAAAAACAATAACGCTCCAAAAACGTTACCTTTTACACGGTGTAAACATGAAATCTTGTCCGAGCGTCCTGTTTATTTATTTACAACCCCTAAAACGGAGTGCATTGCAGCCCCACCAACATAACAAACGAAACTTAACCTTATCCCTTGGAAATAAGATTCAAAATTGCATGTTTCGTGTGTGTGGCTAACTTCATTATTTACGTTCAGCGGAGTCGATAAATTCGTGAAGTTGGCTTCTTATAGCCACAGATATGTATTATTATTGACGTGGCCACAATCACTGCGCATATATCTTGGACGTGACTTGAAGAATTAGTGAATGGGGACATACTGAAGCTCGTTTGGGGCGATTACGCTTCTTTATCTTCATAAATGGTCTTGGGAATGACGTTCTAGAATGTTCTTTGTGTAACGTAATCTAGTGGGTAGTATTGTGACTCAAAAGTTTTTGTCTTTGAATATTTTTTTATATCACATATTTTTAGACTGATCAATATATTTCTGTCAATCAAAAAGAGACGTTCAAGTTTCTTGTATATTCTTCTCAGCAGATGTCACATTCTGAATTAAGAATTAAATGAGTTAAAACAGCCACAGATTTTGAGCACTAGTTTACCTATAGCGTGAATTTCATGGGGATTAGATTAGATTAGATTGGGACGTTTAAAATCCTTAAGAAAAACTTAAAACTTTTACATGAGAAAATTGTATATATATTTCCGTACTAGCGGTCCGCCCCGGCTTCGCCCGTGGTACATAATTAAGTTTTCTCTACATAAGAACTATCCTCGTACTTCAAGGAATATAATAAAAAAAGAATTATCGAAATCGGTTCAGCCGTTCTCGAGTTATGCGCTTACCAACACATTTTGCGATTCATTTTTATATATATAAGAAGATTATTATCCCAATACTAACCCATATGTTTTACCGCAGGTGAAAATGCCGCAGGTCGCATATCTTCTGTACCGAGCTCCCACGGCACTGACGCTATAAATTTTTCTAAACTTCCCAAGAAACGTATGGAATAATCGATTTACCGTATTTTATTGTCGTCGCAAATGCTGAAGTTATTTGATTGGTAATCTTCTTCTTCTTCTTCTTATATATAAAAATGAATCGCAAAATGTGTTGGTAAGCGCATAACTCGAGAACGGCTGAACCGATTTCGATAATTCTTTTTTTATTATATTCCTTGAAGCACGAGGATGGTTCTTATGTAGAGAAAACGTAAATATGGACCACGGGCGAAGCCGGGGTGGACCGCTAGTATAATATATAAGTTATAACCTACCTACTTGTATAAATATTTGTAAATACGTTCGAAAGTATTTTAAAAAGGATTGCTAATATTTTTTGAAGTGTATGTATCAGTATAAAATATGTACTTGTACATTTTTTGAAACTAAATGCGCGTAGGTATTCGATATCCATACAATAGTACATAAGACGTTTAATTCGTGTTATTGCGATAAATGGGAACAATTATACCTAACACTGTAAAAAAATAAAAATCATATGATTTGTTTTATTAAAAAAAAAAACCCTTTTTATACATCACACCAAAATATTCCAAATGGACCTTTCCCACAACAAAATTGCATACAAACCACCACAAGCACTATGCTCAAAACAATTGCCATTCCAAGCATTCACGTGAGAAACGTTATCATTACGTATTCAGTAAAAACAATACTACCCTCACTGAGAATAAACAGAACCTCAAACGGTAACTAAACAGTTCCCAAGAAAACTATAGGAAAATGCATCGCGGGCGGTTTGTGACTACACACTGTTGAAGGAATTTAGCATTTAAATAATTGAACTTGAAAGAAATGTTAAAGATCGCTGAAGAGTTTGTTTGTTTGATCGCGCTAATCTCGGGAATTACTTGTCCGATTTGAAAAATTCTTTCGGTGTTAGATAGCTCATTTATCGAGGAAGGCTATAATAGGTTATATATCATCACGCTAAGACCAACAGGAGAGGAGCACTGCGGGTAAAACCGCGGAACACAGCTAGTATTAAATAAAACTGGAGAACAATGAAGCTGGTAAACCTCATTTTTTGACCCATCAATGTTTATGGGTACATGTTATGGCTTAACAGGAGGAAAAAGTGTGTTATTTCACTTCAGACGATCATGATGATTTTAAGGTGTTTTTAATGACCAGAGGTATGTTAAAGTTCCAGTTAGTTTTTAAATATATTATTATTTGGCATACTATATTGCAATTGTTATATTAAAAATTACGATAAAATACTTATTTTCTACCACAGTGTGTTAAAGTTTTAAGCCAGCTCACCGCGCCTCTATTTGCTTGAGGCTTTTAAGCTGAGTCTCCATTGCCTTCCCACATTTTTCTTTGCTACGTTGTGCTGTACAGTGTATATCTTCTTTATATAAAATTAAGCTACTTTCACTTCAGTAGTATTTTTATAACTAAAAGTGTTGAAACCCAAATATCAATTTCATAAAGTTCTGAACGCATTCTACGCATTTTAGCCATAAATAGGTTCTGAGAGTGGCAAAGAACAATAAGTACATATTATTAAATATTATTACATATGTATACAAAAGGCGGAAAACTATTTATTGATTATATTGTAATTTATATAATGGAATGAATCAAATGAAAACAAAAATATATAGATCATTTTTAGAACTAACTTTAGGTAGGTGCTTAAAAAAGACAAATACGTTCATCTGCACATACTCTAGGACGCTGCAGATAAAAACTTACAAACACATGTTATATAAACAAACTCAAACTCTAATTTCGTTATCACAAGTACTTCACTCACACTTCTACAGTAGGTGTATGTATACCTAGCAATACATATCTACAGAAAACGTATACATAAAGATACATATAAAAAGTATATTATACAGTGTATGCAATTTTTCCAGCGTATGTTATAAATATGTTATTCATAGATACATGAAATCTAAACTATTGGCCCAATATCTTTAGTTTACGATACAAGCGAAACTTCAATATTGCTTTCGGAAACTTTTGAACGGTTTGCTGTGCAATATTTAAAAGAAAATTTTATACTTCCCTCGAAAGAGTACTGCGTTTGTGGTACTCGTTTATTTCGTGAACTATTTCACAATTGGTTGAGAATAAGTTTACCTTTAGGTTTCTTTATTTTTATTTTATAGAAGTTAAGTTTAATACCTGACTGGATGGTGTTATGATTAAAGAATGTGTGTAATATCTATTCAATTCACGTTTCTATAATGTGTATCTTCAAAGCAGTAAGATTCTCAATTGAAGTTGGTCGGCATCGCCTAATATTAGTTAAAATTTGGAAAATCCAAAAGTGCACGCCTCATAATTTTTTTTTAATAATTATTTATTAATTATTATTTTTGTTTATTTAATAACAATTAAACCACATCGAATCAGACCCTGAAAAATGAAAGGGTTCTATTCCTGAGCATACTCAAGCGTAAGAGAAAAAAAAAGACTCGATTAGTCATAGAGATAGAATGTACTACGTACTAGAGAGGCGATCGCTACTACACTCTCTTTAACACGAGCTAGAGGTAAGAATCACAAGTCTCTTTAGTCTGTGTCGGACTGTGCCCCCCGCTTGCCGCGTCAACACGTGTTATTGCTCTGTTCAAAATGCCTTCGTGTTTGCTTAGATATTGTTTTAACAGTTCCCATAATACAAACAAAGCCCGAGGAGTGACTTTTCACCAGTAAGTTTCCTTATTATGAGTAAGTCATGCATTTTACTAATATTGTTATCATTTTGCGAAAAATCACCACGCGTTCTGCGTTTCGCGCCATTTTTCATAGACTAACAGCACAGACGTGACACTATCGATGAGTCTGTTAAAAAAATGTAACTGGATTTTTTTAACTATGTATATACAATATCTACTAGGAAAGATTACCGTGGTGTAGTACCTAAATATTTATACTTTTACCCGACTACGCAAAGTAAAACGGTAGGTTATATTAAGTAATATTTATTTATTTACCTATTTTTATTTATTAAAAAAAGCCTAATCAATAGTTGTTCCAATAGGATTTATAAATTATTATGCACAACAATTACAAATAAACACAACATTCACAGAAACTAATACAGTAAAAGTTCCTTAATCGCGCTTCCTTTATTCGTGTTTTTACTATTCGCGGATTAAAAAAATGCGACCCAATTTCTATATTCACGACTAAAAATTTTTTTTATTCGCGGATTTAATAAGTACATACATAATAATAAAATTATTCCAATAGGTATCTTACCCAATATCCTTGTCAAATGGACTAATAAGAAAGTAAAATAGATCTTATAACAAGTTTGCCTAAAGTACATAATATATTGTTCTTAAATGATATCGCCGAGGCCTTTGACACAAGCCGCCTTTGTCGCAAGCCACCTCTGCAGCGATTGATGTTTTTGAGAATGTAAATAAACAGAATGGAAGCAACCTTATAACTCAATAAATAAAGTATATTTTTAAATGTAGTTCCGTTTATAGTAAAGTTACAAAAATTGTGATCGAGTAAGGGGGCGTCCATAAATTACGTGAGGTGTTTTTTTAAATTTTCTGCACCTCCCTCCCCCCCTGGTGAGATGTCGTGAGAATTTATTCAACCCCTCCCCCATCCTCGAATCTCGCGTGAGATTTTTCAAAATGTGAGTTTCTTATACGTAAACGCCATCAACATTGAATCATCGTATCCATTTAAATTACATCATGAAGCAAAAACTGATAAAACTATTGATTACTACACAAAACGACAAAAGCTTAATAAATTGATATTATTTAAAGGAAATTAAAATACATAGTTTAATATAAAATCCTCGTTTTATTAATTCCCTAGTATCAGTACCACCAGATAGTACCGAGTAAACAGATTGCACAATGTGTCGCATCTGCACGCATTGCTTAATCTTTGAACTTGAAGCCACGCCTCGCTCGTTCCACACGTACCCCACCACATCGGCCGCGCGCAATGTTTTTGTTTGGAATAACCCCTCTAGTAATATATCTCGATGCGATTAGTAAAGTATTTCGGTCGCTATCGTGTTAACAAGAAAATCCTCCGCACATACAGACACACGGACGTCCAAGACAGAACTTTTTTAAACTGTTTTTTAACTAGTTTAAATAACAAAAATGACATCAAAAATATCATGAATGTTAAAAATAGTGTTTTTTCTTAATATGTGTGTGTATGTATTATCTTACAAGTGCAATGTATGATACATAAAGACATTTTAAGTTTGAAAAATCAGATGTTTTGCGCGAAGTGATAGTAGTACCCACCTCAACGCTTCGCTTATGAAGCCGGGTATCCACTTAGGTTCGCCGTGGATCGCGAACAATGTGTGCTCCGCGAACGTGAACGTGTACAGTGTACACACTTAGGCTGCAACATCAGTGCTCCTGTCGGAGCGCTAAATTCCGCGCTCCGGTCTCCAGTAGACACACGACAGACGGTCGGTGCAAACATGCCGCCTCCAGAATTAGTAGGAAGTGCAACTTATATTTTGATACATTATATTGTGATCGAATACAAACAACCTCCTCAATTTTGGCAAGGTAATATGAATAAGGGAAGAAGAAATAATGAAATAATGCATATATTCATCATTTCATCGGACCACTCCATGTTCGCGAACTTAACAAACACACGCTCGCGTCCACGAACAAACTGCGCTCCCCTTTGAGTTCGCGCAAAAAACCGCTTCCGGAGCGCTCCGCCGTGCTCCGATCGTGCTCCAGTCGCGCTCCGCGATCACGACGTATCCATTATGTTTGGTTTGCGGAGCGGGCGCGTTCGCAAACCACGGTGAACCTAAGTGGATACCCGGCTTGAGGCGTGCAATAGGACTATTATTATCTAGTATACTTATTCCTATGATGATCTATACCTATAGTATTATGTATTATGATTGTAAACACATATAGATATAAAAATACAAGATATAACTTTAAATAGCAATGATGTTGTATTATCACGATAGTTTTTAAAAAGAAGAATAAAGAAATACTCATGAAACCAAAGTAGCAGGTAGAACCAGAACTGAATAAAGCTCTATTTAAATTTTACTAAACTATATTTCCCAAGCAAATCCGGGATATTCAGCCACAACATAAGCCAATAATACCACCGCACCGCTAACAAGTTACAAATATTTATATTGACACTCGTTACCGAAGCAAGCTGATCTTTCGTAAAACAAAACGTTCCCGTCAAATAATATCTTTTAAGATTATCCTGGATGGAAAATATGTTTTTTTGTGCTATGTAGAAATCGCAGTATCTCAGTGGTTCTTTGAATTTCATGAAATCGTTGGAAGTTCGAGACTTTTTTTTTATTGGTAATAGGGAAGCGCTTGACCACAATCTCGCCTGATGTTAAGCTGAGATGTGGTTAAGATGGAACTCGCTTCCCTAGAAGGTACCTGTTCACTCTACGCTTGAAGACCTCATATTGTACTCATCGGGGAACACAGACTCAGGAAGCATGTTCCAGTCCCTCGCGGTTCGGATAAAGAATGAATCTATACTCTATGTGCGTTAAATTTATTTTATAAATTAAATTGCATATTATTTTCACCCCTATTATTTAAGTCAAAATTATGTAAAACTTGCAATATAAACTAAAATCTATTTAATTGTGTACAAACATAGAGTTTTAAATTAATACCTATAATATATTTTGTTCACAGCTCCAAACCGTGAAGATCTACATGGCGGGGAAACGACATGTCTAAGAAGTAAAGGATTATGCCCTATGCCTTCATAGAAACATGCTGTGTGAACAAGTATGGGTTGATGATGATGAATTATTGACTGTGTGATGACACAAAGTGCTTTCTGAACCTGTGGACTGTGGTAAATAGTAAAACAATGTTTAAGATTTAAGAGTGCTTCTAGATGATCTGATAGTTTGTGTTGCTATATAAAACTTATAAATAAAAGACTTAAGTATAAATAAAGTCTTATGTTTCAGTCGTAGGTAGCAATCGTTGCTGACCTTTTATTTTTAATATTATATTATTTTTACCTTTTCAGCCATTTAAATGTCACCTCAAATCTTCACTATTTAAATATTAATAGCATTAAAATGATAGAAAATGAATAAAACATAATTCATATTTCATATCTCTTTTAGAATTCAATTTTGTGTTTAGTGAATATTTCCCAGGTGGGTGCTACGTCATACGCAAGTATTTCGTTTAACAGACAGACAAAGGGAGTTTTTGTTATATTATTTTGGCAAAACGTGAATTTAATTCTGTGTAATTTATTGCTGCGGAATTTATCAAATTCTTTGTATTCACTATGAACGGAAAATTTTACATAAAATATAGTGTTTATTTCTTGTTATATTTTATATACAATATAATATTATATTGTCTGATATTCATCATTTGCTGTACAGTATGGGGAGGCCAGGAGATCTATGAAAAGTCAAAGTGGTTCAAGTCCAGAGTCTTTATCCGAACTGCAACGGACTGGAACATGCTTCTGTGTTCGAGTACATTCGTGACGAATGACGAATACAATATCTTCTCGTGTCTTTAAGCGTATAGTGAACATATACTTTCTAGAAAAGGACCAACCATCTTAGACCACTTCTTAGCTTAACATCAAGCGCTTCCCTGTTGACAATAAAAAAGTCACCTTCTCCTGTATTTTACATTAGTTTCATGTACCTACTTTCTTATTTTGCAGTTTCTGTTTTTCATTGAGATTGTAACCAGTGGCGACGCAAGATTTCAACTCAATCAAGAAACTTAGTTTTGATAATCATACAGCATTGACCTGTCTAAAGAGCCCAGAATGTCCCACACGGGACAGAATACCAGCCTCGAGAATGCCAAAGCCATCCAGAAATGTAGCCAATCTAAATTCAAATCAAAATGAATGCAATCAATCATCCGCCAGCTAAATGATAAATGTATGCAATTTGGAGCTAACGGTCGGTTGTTTACGCTAGTCAGTGCCATTTGATGTTTGTTCTTTTGGCACCTATATTCTAAGAATTGGTTGTATAACCTTTAAAAGGGAAACTTTGGAGAATGAAGTTTATAGATTTGACTGTCTCTACCTTGTCCTAAACGTGGAATGCATGGTATTTGTATGCGTGTAGATTAATTTATATGTGATTGGGAATTGTGATGAGAAATAAATAAATGATTTTATTTTGAACCTCTAATACGAAGGTTGGAGCTTAGGTAATGGCTGGATAAAGTCTTGGCTGGTATTTATGGTAAACATTTTTTTAGCAACTAAATGTTGATCGACAATGTTGCTGCAAACTTTATGTTCTATATAGGTAATGTGCTTTATTTTTATATTATTTTAATTCTATATATATATTTATAGTATGATAAAATTGTTCTTATAATATGAACCTTCTTTATTTCCCATAGCTTTATAAATATTTTACATTTGAAAAAACAAAACGAGCTTTAGTATTTAAAATATAGAGCTAGATAAAAATAACT
Source organism: Colias eurytheme (assembly GCA_907164685.1). Classification (NCBI taxonomy): domain Eukaryota; kingdom Metazoa; phylum Arthropoda; class Insecta; order Lepidoptera; family Pieridae; genus Colias; species Colias eurytheme. The sequence goes on from CAJQZN010042674.1 coordinate 133,567, forward strand.
ATAGCATAGAAGAGGAATAACATAAAAAGTCATAAGTCACCGGAATCGCTAAAGCTTGAACAGTGAGCCCGTGCAATGAAACGCATGAAATTAAATATTGCGGGGCTTCTGGCTGTTATAGTGTCAGAGATGAATAAATAAAACATATTTATCATTATTACTTATATTTTGTTTTCAACCGACTTCAAAAAGGAGAATTCTTAATTTTACTGTGCTTTTTTGAAGTTTTTTACCTGATGAATTTTATTTGAAAGTTGGTTCCTTCCGTGTGGTCCTAATACAATTTACTTCTTCTTCTCATTTATTTTTGACAAACAGTTAGGTTACTTTTTTGTTAAAAATTATTATCACAATAGATAATTATATAATAATACTTTAGTAAATTTTTATAACGTGAAAAAGTTAAAAGGTTAATTTTCCTTCATAACGTCAAATCAACATTTAAAGTAGTGTTTAATTATTGTGTTTAGTTTTTCACAAGTAATATAGTTTACTTTGTATATATATTTTCTTAAATATGTACATTTGAATATGTTTAAAGCTCTTAGTCTAAATACGTTTTCAGGGTTCACTCGGAAGCTACATAAAACCAGCGGTAAATTATGCGCTCAGTGTAAAACGAACTTTAATATTATGTATATTGGGTACCGCGGGAAGGCTTGCAAAAATTATTTAAATAAAAACGCTTTAAAATATAACCTTTGTGTCTAAGGGCGGCGTAGTTGAATTAATTATCACTTTAATCTTTATATTAAACCTTTGTTACGTTAACTTGGTTGTGATTGAATAAAATAGTTTTGTTGGTAATTGTATGAAGTCTGTGAAGTTTTTAAACTTTGTTATTTCTTCGCGGTCCTTTTGTGGGCTTTCAAACCTTTATATTTATAACCTAGACCATGGGTTCGAATCTTGTGGAACATAATAGTGGCAGATTGGTAGACAGAAAGAAGGCTAAATACTCGATCGCTTATTATGAATATTATTATTAGTGAATTGCATACGAATAAGAGAATTACTTTTCTTTATATTTAATCAATGTGTAGGTGGGTTCTACCGCCTTCCCTTTTTATCCTAAAAAAATCCTGCCTAGAAGATTTATTTTCATAACATAACTTTCACATCCACGTTCAGTGTTTAAACTTGATAGACATAGTCACATACAGTATCTTATCTATATCACAGAATAATAACTAGTAGCTAGCTATCTATAGTAACATTTAAACTTAAGGCGACTGCTTACCACTTGAACAGTTAATGCAAAACTGAAGATCACCGAAGTCGCCCGATATTCGATAACTGGATATCGTTTCCATAGGACTGCCATATATCTTAGCAACGATTCAAATGTAACGTGATATGAATAATAAAGTGCGTTTTGTGAAGCATTTATCTGTTATTACTGAGTTCGATCCCGCCTGTGGAATAAGGATGAAGAAACTTTGTTTTATGTTAACGTTCCATCCTAATTTACGTTCAAACGTAATACGAATTATTTAGTAGTATCGATTTTTATCAGTTTTTATGGGCGGATTTTATTGCTTCTAGGGTGAAATGAAGAATGTGTTCTGACATCACTTTATTGCATATTGTGTACATTCAAGATTGCTGGAAGATACAGTTTTCAATAGTATTTTCTGATGTTTGATTTTACGCGAGTATTATAAATTTAGAAATTAAAGACTTTTTAACGGATTTTAAACGCGATTTATTCTCCAGTCTCCCCGTGACCACGCTCGCTGTAAAGTGTTCGAAACGTCGGGAAAATAATAGAATGAATAAATCGCGTTTAAAATCCGTTAAAAAGTCTTTAATTTCTAAAGTTTTCAATAGTATTTTAAGTGGATGTATAGGCCACAGGGTGCGTGCTGCGTGGGTGCTCCGAAATTACGAAAAAATTTGTTGAAGAAAATGAAATAAACACTTCCAACTATCCCATATTGTTTATCTGAATGTTAATTTGAAATATTTACTGTATGTGAGTGAAGTCCCATGTCCCCAAGTGGGGTAAGGGGCAGATTATATGTACATCTGTTTCACTGATCGATTTTCTTTAGGGACAAGTAGGTGATCAGCCTTCTGTGTCCTGCCAGACCGAGACATTTTTTTTTCTTCATCTCCACCGGGAATCGAACCCAGGACCCCTCGGTGTTAGGCTCACGCGTCAACCACTATACCAAGGAGGCGGTCAACATACTTACTGTATGTAATCGTAGTTTAATACATTAGTATTATATTATCATTAACATTGTAATTCCCTTTCCCCCGCAACTTGACTTAATGATTTTATTCGATGGTAACATCGACTATATCTAATGAAAATATTGGCTTAATCACACTACACTATCTCCATAGCTAAGCAATAAGCCCTTATTCCTCTTAGATTAATAAATAAAAGAAACAAATAACCGTTTACGCTTGCATCCGGCAGTAACTCGTGTTCAACACACCGTGAAGGAACACAAACGGTTTAATAATAAATTCTCTTCGCAAAACCACTTCGCCACTCATTTATATACCGCTTTATGTTTTTCGTGGACTTTGTAGGTACATACGTACATAGCATAAATAATATTTCATTCCATTTCTGTTTCATTTTATGTGTGCCGTTTCGACGTACCTAAATAATATAAAAGAAACCACTCAAAAAGTGAAATCTTTATCGGTCTTTTCTAGAAAACTAGACAATTGAATTTATACATTTTATTAAGTTGGAGTTTATTTGTTTGTTTGAACCTGCTAAAATCAGAAATTAAAGGGTTGAATTTCGATCAAAGTGTAGGTATCGGCTATAATTTTTATTATCACGCTTCTAATAGAAGAAAAAAAAGACGTGTGGCACTCGGGGACTGCCGCGGTAAAGCTATTGCATAGCATGCCTTCAAGCCACACCTCCACGCCCGTAGGAGTGGGGAGCGTGAGGTTTTTCGTTACGGAATTTCTGGATTCGGTCCCCGTGCTCAAGGCCCGCGATAGAAGCTAAGCTTAAATAATCCTCACTAAAATGTGTTGCAAAAAGTGGAAAAATATTCCTTTCGAGAGTAGACAAAGTCCGTTATTCGAAATCTAATAACAATAAGATTCTAACTTACTTACATGAACTATGAGTATCAATATAATAGTATGTCTAATACAAATTAAATATATTATAGAGTCACATTCACTTAAACAGTAAATAACAGAAAACGTAAAAATTAGGTCATAAAATAGTTCCCCTTGCGAAAATTAAATTCAGCACACATTTAACTATAAAATAAGACTAGTATTGCACTCGGAATAATGAACGTCTCCTTTACATCTAACGTTACTTTCAGTGCCTTCGTTTTGAATAAAGTTGAGGGTACAATCGGACCTATAATTTATTGAATATGGAGATAAATAAAATTTAAGTTCCTGTTTGTTTCAGAATAACTACTTAAGGTAAAATAAATTATTTGGAGTAATATTTTATTTGTATCAATCGATTTTTATGAAACTTTTTTTGAAAGTACTACAAGTTTTACTTTATTACTTGAACGAAGTCGTAAGTATCAATTTCTTTATCAGCCAAGTATTGGGAAAGTAAAATATACCACTGGGCTTTTATACATATTATGTATCTGTCTATCTATGTAGTTCATAATTTAGTACAAGTTGGTACTATAAAATTTTATTTGTTTTATCTTGCAGCTTTGGTTAGTCTAACACGCAAGACACACGTTAAAAATATGCACATTGCACAATACAATTTCATTCATTTTATCATATTCATAACAGCTTCGGCTAGTCTAGGGACAATTCTATATGAAATGTGTCAAAATATTCACACATGAAAAATTGTGCAAGTGTACCTCCAACCAAGAAATGTCGTAAAACTGTCATCCAGTGTACCCAATGCTTTATTTTTAAAGTGCCTTCCAAGATAGCGCAACATTAATTCAATGTTCACGGAATGTTAAGATTTTCTGCATTCAAAACATTTTCAAATTTCTCAAGAATTCGTGGTTAAGTGAAGAATAAATGGCTGTTATAATTTAAATAGGTCATAATTAATACAAACATTAATATTTTAAAGATGCTTCGAGAAATTCTGAGAAGTTTAGCTAAATTGGATTGCATTTAGGTTATGTTATTTAAAAATTGCGCAAGGTCAATTAATAAGAAAGTTATATTTCTGTTGAAATTGTAGTTTATTGCGTCTTGTTTTAATTTAAAACCCTGTAGCGCCCTGTAGAGCCTGTAGAGTCTTAGATAAATTATTATGTTTTTAAGATAGTTAAAACATTTATTCTGCAGTTATATGCAGAATAAATTTTTGAACTATCTTCACCTACTGTATTAATTTGTATTGTAATGTGATATTATCTGGATGATCTTGGTTCATTGTTCAAATGTTAACTAATTTTTAAATTTATTTAACTGAAATTGAACTGTTGGGAAATGAAAGCTCTCAAGAAGCTTTAAAGCTATAAAACCTGGTAACGCCAATATAATTAAAATAGTAAATGTAGAAATTAAATGTTTATTATTGTGGTGTATTCCTTCATCCTTCCCTACATACGAGCACAACCAATCACCGCGCGCTATTTAGCGCTAACGTCGTATTAGACGTGAACGCGACGTAATATTATGTCGCTATGTCAGTCGAGTTCTCTCCGATCTCTCGCGGGGATCGGGACTCAACAACCGCCGGAGAGCTTCCAAGAGGCTCTCTTGATCTCAGGCATTGTGCTTTTGTAACATCACCGGGGTACCCCGTGCCCCGGCCCTTGGTCGCGCTCACCGCCGCGTGTGTGTTTGTGTGGAGTGTGGGACTGGACGCCGCGCCGTTCTTGCCCGCCGCGAGCTGGAGGACCATGACCGCGTGGCAGCCGCGTGTGTTCTGGACGCTACTCCCTCCGACGAGGTATGTGCCGTGTGTTCCCGTCTCTCCCGTCTTTGCGAACACCACGTAGATCAAAATACAGTCCACTTTCATATCGAGAAATATATTTACGTATATTTTTATATTGGCGCGACCAAAACCGTTATATATATATTTCAATGCACTTTATTATTTTATTTATAAACAAAGAAAATAAAAAAGAAACAGCGTTTACAAGTGGTTAGAACATAAAATAATTACGCCCAAGAGCTGTGAAGACAATGTATCCCGTTTATTTACATGAAAACTCCTTGCACGAAGTTATTAGCGCGAATTGTCTCAGAGCTGCAAGTGTAACAGAAACTGTGCTGCATCACGATACAATACAGGCGACTTGCTAACTGAGCAACTAATATATTGGGAAGAGGTTTATAGAGCAACTAGCTGGCTTTGTCTTTGATGTAAAATATACTGTATGTTACTAAGGAATTATGTAGGTTTGTGATGGTACAATAATTTGTATGATCGGTAACGTAGTTTTTGATCAAAATAATGCGGACTTGCGAAAGTTTGTCACGATGGATGTCTGTTACTCTTTTGCATAAAAACAGAAAAGCCTTATTTTTATTCGCATTAACTAAATTATTTAGCTCCGGATCGTATATTATTCTTCATTGAATTAGTATCTATAGCTATAAAAATATTCATAATTTACAATATTCAAAGATAACTTCTATATCCTAAAGTCACAACTCCGTTTATTCTTCGAATTACTTACCATTTACTGTAATCAAAAATAAGTTTTAATTTCGTTATTCATTGTTTGCAAATTATCTTTACACTAAAATAATTTGACATAGTTGCCCCGTATATAAACAGCCTAAACCGCATAGGTGTAATTAGGTGTGAGCGTCGCTGGCAGCGTGCGGCGAATTTTATGTGTTGTCTGGATAGATAGCACTTTTAGGATATTGGCAACTTTTGGCTGGTTGTATTAATGTGCACTGCGCGTGATGCTTTGTTATTTTGCCGAAGGATTTTATATTTAGGGGTCTCCAAAATTACCTTGTGTTTTTTGGTGTTTTGTTGAAAGGTGTACATGTTTATATTTTGGGAGTTTAATAATTTTAATGGATTTGAAACAGCATTGTTAATTAGATATACTGAAGATTTTTAATTGCAAATTAATTCACTCTTTTAGCCTTCTGTTTTTTCCCATTACTACCGCTGTAGTTAGAAGCATTATACAATAACTAGCTCTGAAATACGGTTTTACTCGCATATTAGGAAGCCTTTGTGTTTTTCCAGACTATAACGGTGTAAAATTTCATCTGTATCTGCGCAACCGTTCTGGCATGTAAATAATTAAAAGTATTATGAATAGCTTTTATTTTATTATAACATTTATGTAATAGAATAGTGTGCCTTCAATATTTTTACTTTTGAAGTAAAATATTATCGTATATTTTTTTAATTAACGATTTTGCAGAATAGTATGTCATCACCCTAAATACTGTAATATTTTGGTAGGTATGTCGGTAGATTTGTGCGCCAAATTTTATGTCTTTGTTTTTTTAGTGAGTGAAAGGCTAGGTTCGGAGACACTTAGAATATTGGGCTAAAATACGAATTGGAAATGTGCTGTATTCTTTATTGCAAGAACAACTTGCCAGATTTGTTTTTATTTATAGGGCATCATTGTTTACAATAAGGTAGCTATACATATTCTAAAATCTAAATAATAATAAGGAAATGAAATAATAATCTTTGTTATATTAATTTACCTATAGTAAGTGTTATTTATAAGAAGGTGACCATAGGAATCGAGATTATCTATATATTTATAGATTCCTTCCTTCCTAAGTTTATGTAGTCTTCACTCTTCAATCCTTAGTTTCGTATGAATTTCAAAAAGATGAAAGGTCCCTCCCCAATATGAAAATAAAATATGCATAAGAATTTCTTAAAACCACTACGATCTATCTTACGCAAAGACGTTTCCACTATAAATCAACAGAGGCGACACAAAGGAGCGCTTTATTCTGAAAAACTTGAATTGTTCGTTTTGTAAATCGCATTCCAGTTCTATTCATTGAATATATTTGTATAGAAAGCCTTTTGTCGTTGTAGTTCAGTGGCCTCGTCATGTAGTTGTAGGTTCGAGACGAAAATTCTAAATTATCTACTATAGTAGATAGTAGCACAGTATTGTAATCAGTGTTGCCAACTCAATTTTCGAAAAGGCACTAAGCTAACAGCAAAGAAGCACTAGTTTATGTACATTTTTAGTCAAAAAGGGCGCTAAACGTTAAAAAAATCCTTTAGGTAGATATGTACTAAGAAAAACTTTTTAATAAACAAACAAACAAAATACTTTATTGTGCACCAGGAAAAAATTACAAAAGCAAATATATAAAAAAGAGACACAGTTGACGCACAACAGGCGGTCTTATTGCTAAGACAGTGATCTCTTCCAGACAACCTGGTGGTCAAGGAAAAACAGTGGGAGTATAAGTGGGCAAGAGGTGCGTTTATAAAGTTTAAAATACATAAATAAAATTCACATATATCCATCCATATTATATACATACATACACATAAATAGACCTGTACCTCATTCTAAAATTCTTTATAGAGATTCAGTTCAAAACGTCGGGTTAAATCGCGCGTTTAAAATCTGTTAAAATTTCATATGGGCTTATGGCATAAGGCATTTGAATTCTCGTAACCAATAAATTTAAATGTCTCATTACTTCCTCATCCAATATTTAATTACGACCGTGTTAATATAAGCCGAGTATAGTTTGATAAACTATAAAACAAAGGTAGTAAATTATATGGGCTGTAAAGGCTTATGGGGCTAATATTACTATACGGAAATCATAGCAAGGGTAGGAAATATTCACACCTATTTAGGTATAATATGTATCTATGGTTTCGTTAATTATTTTCTAAAGGTTTTTGAGCATGGTTATAGTTTAAATGTCTCATTTCATACATTAATGTATTATTAGATACTACGTATAGAGAGGACACCACGAACAAAATCTGTGAGACAAGCGCGGCGGTGCGGGACGCGCGTGGGGCGGAGCATATACGAAGATTACTCCTTAGCATTTTGCTGTATTATTTGAATTATTAGTGCAATATCTCAGCACCCATGAAGGCATTTTGAACAGAGCAATAGTACGTGTTGACGCGGCAAGCGGGGGCACAGCTCGGCACAGACTAAATGAGCTTGTGGCATTTGCCTCTAACTCGTGTTACAAAGAGTGTAGTAGCGATGTCCTCTCTAGTGCGTAGTACATAGTAACTCAATGATTTCATAGGTACTTATAGTTTTAAATACTTAACGATGTGTCTTAATGGAAATGAAACTTACTTATAAAACATACTATTTGTTCCAGGGAATATGTAATAAAATACACATAATAATCAAAAACTTTTTTGACTGCTCTCGTGTTCAAAACCAAAATACTACTTACATTGAATCTTTTACAGCTTTTATTTCCTAAATTAAGTGCTCTCGTAAAATTAACAGGTAGCATCAATGAAAAACACATATAAATTAAAATAACAACATCATCGATTTTCACTTTGTAGAATTAGCAGTAGGTATGTATTTATTTTGGAAAATAATTACAAGAGACACATGGTCGTATAAAAATAATTCCAAATTAAAGCTTAATAGCTATTTAATGGAGATAAATGTTAACATAAAAATGCATATTTATTTTACACCAGTAATAAAGACGATGAATGTATACTCGCACGAAAATAGTGCGAAATGAAGCAGAATTGAGAAATACTGGGAACGTGATAAACATTTTAATTCAATACTGTATAAACAAACTTATAATCTTGATGTTATAAATCTGAACTATCACAGAATACTTAATAGTAGCTAATGTCTGTATTATAGAAAGGCAAGAGTTTCGTTGTTCAGTTGATATGCATAATCGATTTTCGAGATTCGAGATGACACGAAAAACTAATCGATTTTACAATACATATTACAGCATACTAACTGTGCCCCGTGGTCTTACCTGCATGACTCTGCTCCTTCGTCTTATCGTGATGATAAAATAGTTTTTAGGCTTCTTCAGTAAGTGAAATTTTCTAACACTGAAATTTTTTTGATCGGGCTCGTAGTTTCTGAGATTGGCTCGTGTGAACAAATATGAACTGATGAATTCATGATGATTGATGAGCCTACTTCGTCTTTATTCAACAGAATACCACAAAATATTAAATATCTTTATTATATTACAACTTTTCACTATCACTAATGCCAGATTTTCAAATTTAAATAATGCAAAGCATCGCTAGTAATATTATTTCTGATATCTTGGACGTGCACTTTATAATATTACCGCCTCGGCCATTACTTTACCAACAAAATATACCTTTCAAAAGGATTAATACAATCTTATTGATGTTTCCCTTTGTTGTGTTTGTCTTTGTGTTTGCTATTAGATGATTGGTCTCATGGGTTCTCTGGATGTACCTGTGGGAGATAGTAGGTTCGATTCATTTGATAAGTACCTAAACATAGTTTTAAATTGTATTGGTGAAGAAAACGCGTCAATTAATACTCGTAACCAGAGAAAAAATATTTTGAAGTATTATGTTTTTGAAGTGAATATTCTTTAGGCGCGTTGAGAATATAGAATATACAAAAACTTAATCATATCAATTTAATATGTTTTAAGGCTTTCGAAATTAGTAACTATACATAATCCAAAAATTCATTCAAGAATATGAATATAGTAAACCTTTTTGTAAACAAAGTTTAGTTTCAAAAATAACATAATATTTTAAATCATATTCTTCCTAGAAATAAACATAACGCTTGTCCCGTTAATTCTCGGTTTAAATTAAAACATCTCTCTACTGGTGAAATTTATTTTTGCAAATCATATTGTATATAACATAATCTTTCTCTTTATAATGCAGAATTATTTAAATCTTATATATAAAAATGAATCGCAAAATGTGTTGGTAAGCGCATAACTCGAGAACGGCTGAACCGATTTCGATAATTCTTTTTTTATTATATTCTTGAAGTACGAGGATGGTTTTTATGTAGAGAAAACGTAAATATGTACCACGGGCGAAGCCGGGGCGAACCGCTAGTGCTTTATAAAAACAGATTTTAAAAGAATTAACTTTAGAGTTTCCATCACGACTGAATCAAATCAAAGAATACTATAAATATAATACTATACTGAATCAAAGAATTTACCTTTCTACACGTTTTCCATTTATTAAAATAATAAAGCACGGTATATAAATTCGTATTAAGATCGAGCAAATAAGTACGAATTTGGCAACGCACCAAAGACTGAAAATTATTATACCTACAGCATTGAAAAGCTTGACTCGAAATGTCGTGGAAGGCCATTATTTTATCTTCTATTTTCTTTCTATATTATAATAAAGATGTAGATTTTGTTTTATCGCTTTAATCCTTGAACTCTACAAGTCATTTTGAGAATATACTTTGGTTTTCTTTGTCAAATTTTTGAGCACACAAAAAACAATATTTCATGGATTCAATTTATTTAAAACTATATATAAGGAACATTATAATTATTATATACAATTAAACAGTTAATAAGCAACCTTATAACTTAGTAGAGAACTCTACCAGTCAACCAAAATAAAAAATTGAAACAGGCAGGTAAAAAGATTAAGCCAAAGAAAGAAAAAAATATTGCATTTCAAGTACCTACTAATGCTCGGATTAAAGTAGTTTTAAACTAGCTTCTAAATTATTCTATTTATCGAGCTTTCACGAGAAATCTTTCAACAAATTTGGCAGAAATCAGTATGCAGATAGAAGCCTGGAATATCGCATAGGCAATTTATTCAGGTAAGCTGCAATAAGTTAGTAGATATAAGATTTGGTATATGTAAATATTTGAGCCTAAATTTTATTCTATACTTTTATTCTTCCTTTGAATTAATACTCAGAAAAGAGACACACACATAAAATTTTAAAATATGGAAAAATAACAAACAAAAATCCCATGTATTTAGGCATACTTTTACTTACACCCTTTATTCTACACTAGCGGTCCGCCCCGGCTTCGCCCGTGGTACATATTTCGCAATAAATGGTAGCCTATGTTCTTTCTCAGGGTCTAAAGATTATCTGTGCCAAATTTCATCAAAATCGGTCCAGTAGCTTATGCGTGATACATACATACACACAAACCTTTCCTCTTTATAATATTAGTATAGATTAGATCATATTATCTTGTTGCATTTTGGAATGTTCTTGAATGTCTGTATCTTATTAAATTAAACCCTTAATTAAAACATTACCAATTAAATATATTTATGCTACAATTGCGTCATATCTTAATACTATTATAAAGGCGAAAGTTGGATGTATGGATGTTTGTTACTCTTTCACGTAAAAACTACTGAACCGATTACTATGAAATTTAGCACACATATAGAGGGTAACTTGGATTAACACATAGGATAGGTTTTATCCCGGAAATCCCACGGGAACGGGAACTATGCGGGCTTTCCTTTGATTACTCGGGCGAAGCCGCGGGCGGAAATCTAGTACAACATACATTAACACAATAACATACAAACCACACGTTTAAAACAAACATTTATTAAAACATCGTTTATTTCATTACATGAAAACCTAAGCAGAAAGTTTAACAATATAAATGACAGTTAAATAAGTAAGTTAATTAATGTGACAATTATTATTGTATAATTTCGAATACAATTTGTTTAATCGAAATAAAACAAAGGTGTCAGAGGCATTGGTGAAAATTGGAATGAGTTGATACGGTTATTCATTTTATAAATATTGAAATATCGTGTGATGAGGGTAGAAATTATGTAATACATGTTCTATACAGATTTTGATTGCAGAGTTATACATTACTGGCTGCACCCCAAGGTTTCACCCGCGTGGCTTCGCTCCTGTTGATCTTAGCGTGATGATATATTATTTTATAGGTATACTAGCTGTGCTCCGCGGTTTCACCCGCATTTCTGCTTCGATATATAGCCTATAGCCTTCCTCAATAAATGGGCTATATAACCCCGAAAGAATTTTTCAAATCGGACCAGTAGTTCCTGAGATTAGCGCGTTCAAACAAACAAACAAACTCTTCAGCCTCATAATATTAAAAATACCTAATATAAATTTATTAATATAGAAATGAAACTTACTTTAGGTATCATTTATTATTTGAACGGCATGCAGGTTTTACTGTAATAGCTTCGTGATATTTTCTATTATAAGTTTAATTTTTAAGATATTATCAGATTTAACAATGACACAATTTTATAAACCATCAAATACAGAAATTAACTTCCCCTTTCCACAATTATTAAGCAGACCGTGCATAAATTAATACAAAATTATTCGCGAAAATGTTATTCCAAACCCATTTGCCGTGGATATAGGGAGGAAAAAAATAAAATTCAATAAATTTGGCCGCTTTTCGCAATGCGATATCCTCAAAGCATTTATAATGTACGCGTCTGTAGGGGCATGTCTGGTGCGGCTTTGTACATGAGCGGAGCGATTAGCGGAATTTAATTTTTTTTAATACATCAATTATTTATTTATTTTTATATTCAATAACGAGGTTCTATTGTGTTTATTAAAAAGTAAAGTAAGTGAAATACGAAGTATTTTCGATGTGTTTTTAAAATTAAACACAAATGCCGTATCATGTTTGATATTGACGGATATGTAAGATTATGTAGGTACCTATCGTATTAAATCACTACATAGTATAAAACAAAGTCGCTTTCTCTGTCCCTATGTCCCTTTGTATGCTTAAATCTTTAAAACTACGCAACGAATTTTGATGCGGTTTTTTAAATAGATAAAGTAATTCAAGAGGAAGGTTAAGTATATGTATAATTTATTAGGTTTTAGACAAAGCGGGCGAAGCCGCGGGCGGTAAGCTAGTGATCGATAAGTAACTTAAGCCTTTGTAATATTTGTTAATCGAATTAAACATAAAAGTTTCCAAAAAGTTGATCAAAACTTACCCATTTACTAATTACAGAACTCCCCTATTGTTGGTCACATCCATTGTATAAAACACTATCGCATAAATCTTCAAACACATTATTTTAATGTGTTTAATCAAACAGACACAAAAGTATCTAAATTATTCAGTAATTACATATCATTTAATCGCTAATCGCGTTTTTTATAAACAAAATATTACACACGTAGCGTGTAAGGCAATTTTCTATTTGGAAAATATGTTTTGTTACGTTATTACGATTTCTTTCATTTCCAAATAAATAATTTAATCTGACAAACATATTTTAACACATCGTCCCCCATTGCTACGTTTATTTTGAAAGCGAATTATTTTTCATGTTCTTTATTGAAAGTTTAGTTTAGCAAATAGATTTGAAAAAATTGTAGAGAATTTATGCAAGACTAGCTTTCCGCCCGCGGCTTCGACTGCGTTTTTAAAGAAAAACCCGCATAGTTCCCGTTCCCGTGGGATTTCCGGGATAAAACCTATCCTATGTGTTAAGCCAAGTTACCCTCTATATGTGTGCTAAACTTCATTGTAATTGGTGGATTGTAGGATTTGCGTGAAAGAGTAACAAACACACACACACACATCCTCACAAACTTTCGCATTTATAATATTAGTGGGA
>CAJQZN010042674.1:152076-170263 GCA_907164685.1 Colias eurytheme
TTTAAATGTTTTTTTTATTGAAATATTTTGTTGTTCTCACCAGAAATAATAGAAACTGAATAAGTAGGTTTATGTATGGTTTGGTGGTTTTTGTACATTTATACTCTTGTTGAAAATTGTTCAAATAAGAAGGTTATAAATTTTGGACATTAAAGGTAGTTTTCGTCATCAGTACAAGTGTCACTTTTTGCTATAAACGTATATGACTACAATATGTTCGCGATTCACTTCAAACAAAGTAATTGCCTCAGCGAGAGTGTACCACAGGCACAACCGTAATCCCGTGACTTGTTTCGCTTTTCGCTCAACTATCTGTTTTGGATCGCTCAAATTTTTGCAATAACGTGCTCTGATGAGATATTATGGAACTAATAATACCGTTGGACGCGACCGTCGTTTCAATCGCTTTGATAAAATTGCTTTCAACTTTGCTGCGACGCGACGGCCAAAATGTTTCTTTCTGTTGTCCTGTTATGTTATAGCTTCGAAAAGTTAGGCAGTGGTTAGTCTTTTTATGTTTTTCATTAAACTACCTTTAGGTACATGTTTTCTGTCACATGATGTAAAGTTGGAAAATAGAGCTTTATTAAGTCATTGTTAAAATTCAAACGCTTATATTGTATTCTTTACAATTTACACTATTGGTTTTGTTGAAATTGATATTTTGGTTTTATGGCATTCAAATGCTTTATAAATATAAATTTATAAAGAATGGCTGGGTCGGTCAGGCATCCGCCCCGGAATGGCGCGAAAGGATGCGGGTTCGCACGTAAGAAGTGAAACTTCTTTATGACCTTATTTTTCAAAAAATAATCACGCGTGGTAGGGATAAAAACAAGATGGCGCGTAACGGAAAAATGTCACGCGTAACGAAAAAACGTTACACTAAATTTTTTTCCAACCCCGATAAAGAAGTTTCACTTCACTTCAATAAAGAAATTAAATGCATCTGCCCTCTACCTCCGAAATCGACAAGGAACTTCAATTTAATACAATACTAGCGACCCGCCCCGGCTTCGCACGGGTGCAATGCTGATACTAAATACACTACAGAAAAATTGTGAACGTTGTATAGGTATAAAAATATAGCGGCCCGCTCCGGCATCGCACGGGTATAAAATACATAGCCGGGCGGCCGCAAACGCTACGTCCCGCAATTTTTAAATCTGTAATATCTTCGAAAATATTCACTTAAATCATATGGTGTAAAGGGCCATATAGATCTATATTAAATGAACAATGTATCCATGGTATTTAATTGGTTAAGGATTAATGCTGTATTGGTTAAAATCGCTTCCAAAATTAGCCATTATTTGTCGTAAAAAGTAAATGACAAAAAAAAGTTATTGTGGGTTATCCATAAGAGATAGACATATACCGTCGCGGACTTTTCTGTAGACCTTTTCAATGTGTATAATACTTAGTACATTATTTTGATAAAACTCGTAGGATTCAGCCTGCGTTTGCAATGTAAGCGGAATAAATGTAATTTTTTACGACATCACATTAGAAACCTCAAAAATAACAGTACTTCTCCACTACTTAATGGATCTTATTATACATATAAACCTTCCTCTTGAATCACTCTATCTATTAAAAAAAACCGCATCAAAATCCGTTGCGTAGTTTCAAAGATTTAAGGGCGCGTATAAAGTCAAATCACCAATCAACTTTTAGTTGATACGTGTAATATTCAAGACCAAATATAAAAAATAAAATATATGTAAAACTTGATGATATTTTCGATTATATTGTCAGATCAAAAACATAAAATATTGAAATTGACTCGATAGAAAAAATTCACGAAGTTACCTCTAAATTACACACTTTTACGTTTTTTACTGGACATGGTAATACTTATTATGATTTTTTTTTCATAAACAATTATATTAAAACATTTGCAAGATATTTGTCAGAGCATTTTGTGTAATTACTTTTAGTTTTGGTTTAATCACGATAAAACACTTTTGGCGCTTACTATATTTTTAATTACGCAAGAAATCATCTTCCATCGCACGTTCCGGGAGCTAAAAACATAATTCTATTTCATACATCAGACGCTATCGCTCCGTTGAGACGAGTAGACCACGCTAAAATTGCTGCGCCGTGTTTTATAATTACGCCGAATATTGATTTGTTGAAAATGGTAAACAACAGTACGAAAGTCAAAACTGTACTTACATTGAATAGGTATTTTTTTATAATATACATATGTATATGTATATATATAATATATTCATAATCTGTATTACATAGTAATATGTAGTACATAATATCTATACATAAATATAGTTTTTAGAATTTTTGTATGTCTGTCTGTATGTATGTCTGGGCTCTAATTTTGGTGCAGATATAGCTTGAGACCTGAGAAAGGTCATAGGATGAGTTTTATCCCGTAAATAAAAAAAACTGTCTGTGTTTGTCTGTTTGTTTGTACACGCTAATCTCCGGAACTACTGGACGGATTTGAATGAAAGTTATTTTGTTGTGTAGGTACTATTATATTATCCGGGAAATATAAAATAATAATTTATTTTGAAAACTGAAACACCTGATGCAGAACCGCAACAGACCACCTAAACTATAGATTCATTTGAGAAAGTTTATCCAGGCGAGTTTGGATATTATTATTTGTGTAAATTCTGTAAATTCGTTTCCGCGAGTTGAGTATTCATGCGACGATATTTATAGATACCTACATTCATAGTGGGTACCTACAATTTACAAAGACACTTTTTATACTTAGTTATGTAGGTACCTAATTCCTACGGTCGCTTGCAAATGCAATCAATCAAATCGGGAATGTTTTATAATATTATTATATATATATACCTATTATAGTATTACTATAGGTAGATTCCTATGTTTGCTCCAGTAAATAACCAATACAGGTTGTGAATAGTAACTACACATTATATATATTTACAATCTGTATTAGATAATAATATTACAATCACATAGGTATAAAAAAAAATTGTACGAAAGTCAAAACTGTACATTGAATATTTTTACGGATACCTACTTGGGGCGTGATTTTCAATCGATATAGGAGCCAAAAATATAGGTACATAGTTTATAGAATTTTTGTCTGTTTGTCTGTATGTATGTCTGGCTCTCTAAGCTCTAACTTTGATACAGAGATAGCTTGAGACCTGAGAAAGGACATTGGATAGGTTTGTTCCCGTAAATCCTAAAAAAACTCTATGTGTCTGTTTGTTTGTACACGCCAATCTCCGGAACTATTGGATGGCTTTGAATGAAAGTTATTTTGTTGTGTAGGTATTATCTGGGCAATATAAATATGCAAATTCGAAGATCTAGAATGTATGATGAGGGACCCTGAGATCACACTCTAACATTTATAGGAGTGACGTCAACAAAAATTGTTGCGTCTGATGGAAATTTTCTGTTGATTGAAAAAAATCAAAGATCTGGAACATCTGATATAGACCCATAAGAGCCCAGCTACACATTTATAGGAATGAAGTCTTAAAAAAAATGTTCAGTCTAATGGGTATTTTAATTAAAAAATTCGAAGGTCTGGAACATACCCTAGGAGCTCAAACAAACTATACCATTATATATAAATTACACCTACTCTAAATAAATTCTCCTAGTTGTTCACGTCTAAAGTTCACGCGAACGAAGTCGCGGGCATCAGCTAGTGTTGAATCACATGTTTTTAGTCGTCTCTCGATAAAATAATACAACAAATTTCGAAGAAATTCCAAAGAAATTTGGATGAACAAAATAATAACTAGTTTTCAAATAATATTTTATTTTTTTATTAATCAAGGATAATATTTATTTTTATTTTCAGAATAATTGCAGAGTCGAAAAATATTGTACAATCTAACGAATTTGATAAAAACAAAGTTCTGGAGGAATGTGTATCGTCGACTGTGTATGTTTATTTAAAAATACTATCTATACTCGCTATTTTGACTTTGAATAATTTATATTTGTTTAATTGACCCTGTTTGAAAGTAATTTACTAATTTCACAGAACAATTTTAAATTTGGAAAATGTGGACCCTCACTCTCTACCTGTGTCTACTGACTATTGCCACGCAGAAAAAAATACTCCAGAAAGGTACCTGCTAAAGTTACCAGCTCTCGATAAAATAATACGTAAATTTCGAAGAACTTTGTAATATTTTATAAAGGATAATTTTTATTTTTATTTTTAGAATAATTGCTGAGTCGAAAAATGTCGTACAATAAATTAATCAAAATAAAGTTCTGGAGGAATGTGTGTCGTCGACTGCGTATGTTTATTTAAAAATAGTATCTATACTCGCTATTTCGACAGACTTTTTTTACGGATTCGTGCTCTATACTGTTTCCCTAATATTGTTTTTTTATATATTACATACTTACAGACAGTTTTTTTACTGTTTTACAATATGTATAGATTATCATTAATAATAAAATTATAAACAAATAATAATAAAAAGACATATTACATAATTTGTGATGATTTCAACTTCACTGTTTTATACAATTATTTTAGACAACATACCTACTAACTACCGAAAATAAGCGTTGAACGAGCGAAGAATATTGTGTATAATTTAGCGTGCGATGAACTTTACGTACGTTGGATGAGCCGGGTGTATGAGGGTATTGTGAGGGCGCGCGGCATGGCGCGTAATGGGCGAGGCTTAATCGTAGAATTATCTGGCTTTATACGCCCTCTTAAGCGTACAAAGGGACATAGGGACAGGGAAAGCGACTTTGTTTTATACTATGTAGTGATGATGATTATTGTTTGGTTATAGTTATAACAATACTATAATAGTGATAGATACATTTTAAAACGCTTCTTATTCTTACAGTTCTAGCCCTGTTTTATTCCAATATTATTGTAGCATTTAGAAATACGTGACAACTGCAACTGCTCACAATAAAAGCTCCCTTTTGCAGTGGAGATCACGAAACATTTAATCTGTTTCCAACGAATCCTATGAAATGTATGGAATATAAATCTAACTGTAATGTGTGGTTTTTATTTGACATTCAGTTTGGTACAGACTAAGAAGAACTGTTATTAATCAAAGTGTAATGTAATCACTACGGTAAAATCTGTTAATTGAATGTAGTATAATATGTTTAAATAGAAGTAATATTTGAATTAACATTTGTTGATATTTAAATGAAACAGATACACATGTCACTTGCAGTAAATTATAATTTTGTCAAAGCCATAAGTACAATTTACGAAGGCTTTTTTTATCAAAATTATCCTTTATTACGTAGGCTATTAAAACGTGTTTTTCTCTGGAATTCGTATATATATTTTTTAATTTTGGGGAAAAAAATATTCTGGTACATTTGAACTCCCAATTAAATCCATGCAGCATCAATTGATCCTATAGTTTTGTTTGATTTGAATTGCTATGAATTTTAAATGTAAACAAAATTGTATGCGTTTTTTTAGTATTATAGGGCAAAAGGCAATGTTCGTCGATTTGTTCCGTTCCTGATCTTCACAATTTGATAACCTATCACAAGACTATCACAATATCTATATTTTAAAGACAGTTAAATATATTTTCACTGAAACTAAGAATCCCGGTATTTTACCGTTCTCCTGAGGAATAAAAAATCATTCCATTTCAAAAACCACCAGAAATCTTAATACTATTATAAAGGCGAAAGTTTGTAAGTATGGATGTATGGATGTATGGATGTATGGATGTTTGTTACTCTTTCACGTAAAAACTACTGAACCGATTACAATGAAATTTAGCACACATATAGAGGGTAACTTGGATTAACACATAGGATAGGTTTTATCCCGGAAATCCCACGGGAACGGGAACTATGCGGGTTTTCCTTTGAAAACGCGGGCGAAGCCGCGGGCGGAAATCTAGTAAACCATATAACACACTTGAACCCACACAAAAATCTAACACGACTAAAAGTTAATTTAAATCTTATCCACTAAATGATAAAGTAGGAATTTCATTGCATTTGACAGAGGAAGAAAATGAAAGACGTAGCGTGTACACGACATTGCAAAGCGCTTGATCGCTTTGAGCTTGAATTAACTCGTTAATGTGTTGCAGCTGATATAGGTATATCTCGGTTGAAATTGTTCTAGAAATTTCCAGGATTATAAAGCGCTTTGTAATTTTGGGCTACGCTGTAGATTAGGTAAATATTTCTCTATGTTAAGGGAGATATTAAGCAGTCTTTAGTACTAAAATAGATGTCTAATATTATTATTATTTATTATGTATCTTAGAGATAATTATTAAGATTATAACGACAAAGTTTTTCTTATTTTCTTTGAGATTATATTGAATGAACTGTTCTAACATACTAGTTTTCAGAGCATTTTCAATAATAAAGCTAAGTTTGTAGAAAATTTACCATGAAAATGCTTCTCGACGTATTTTCATACAATTTTCAAGACAGGTAGGAATATTTGTTTTGGCTGTCCTATGAACACAATACAACGAATAATGAATATTTTATCTATATTTGCATAGTATTTTCGTATTTGGCACAAAGTTAAATAATCGTTTGTTTTGTTTAAATCCCTACTAATATTATAAATGTGAAAGTAACTCTGTCTGTCTGTCTGTTACGCTTTCCCGCTTAAACCTCGCAACTGATTTTGATGAAATTTGGCACAGACAATCTTAAGACCCTGAGAAAGAACATAGGCTACCTTTTATCAAAACACCACACGGGCGAAGCCGCGGGCGGAAGCTATTTTTTGTAAATAAATAGAATTAAATACGCATTTATAATGTGAGAAAACTCTAACTCAGAAAACTCAAGATATTTAAAAAAGGTAATAGTAAAATTGGCGAGATTAAATTCGACTGTAATTTGTAAAAATGTTATAAATGAAATTCAGTGGATAGGTACAATAATTTGAATCCTTATAATTATTAACCCACAAACTAGTAATAAAGAACCGGTTTTATTCATAGTGTTTGAACTTGTGTGACAAATGTTTTGAAGTGAAACTTCTTTAGGCGCATTGTGAGTAAAATTTGAAGGTCGCATCATTGCAATACTGTCATGTCATGGAGTAAGGCGACGATTTTGGTATCTTTAAATTATGGTACTTACAAACAAACAAAAAATCTCATATTTCAGCGTTATTTAATACGATATTTCCCACAAGATATGACGGAAAAAATCTCAATACTTGCCTCCATAATAACATTACCTCTTAATCAAGAAACTTAAGCCCTCCGCTTAGACTCCCATAGAATCACTCAATGATCATAGTTTATATGGAAGATAATTCGTAAATACCACCTTTATAAAGCACATATCTATATCTTAATGCGTAAATAATAAGGTTGATATTCGCTTGTGTTTTGGGAACAAGTGTTGGTAGGGCAGTAAGCTTGGATGGGACTAAAACAAGATTTCGGAGGCTCGAGTCGGCTTACCCCTAGTGAGGCTATCCCTTAAGCTCAATCGGCGTGACCTTTACACTGAAATGGAAAAATAAACTTTAATACAATGGAATAGAGTTTGTTTTATGACGACTTTTCAGTTGTTAATTGTTTATAGGGTTGTCATAAGTTTGTAATTATGATTTGTGTTTTGGGCATTTTTACAAATGAAAACAGTGGTTAGAGATTTAACAACTGTAAAGCTTCAAGCTCTACTATTTTGAAAATAATTGTAGGTAATAAGTAAACATGTTTAAATATTCAATAAATCGTATAATATCTATAGCTAGATTTACGCCCGCGACTTCAACCGCGTTTTCAAAGAAAAACCAGCATAGTTCCCGTTCCTGTGGGATTTCCGGGATAAAAAGTAGCCTTTGTCTTACTCTGGGTCTTTAGCTACCTAAATACCAAATTTAATTGTAATCAGTTCAGCAGTATTAGCGTGAAAGTGTAGCAAACATCCATCCATCCTTACAAACTTTCGCGTATATAATATTAAAAATTAATATAGGATAGGTAGGTACTTACTTTGTAAGGTTACAAATTACTTTTTTTTACTTCTTACTATCGACAATCAATACAGATCTATCTATCTAATAATTAAAGAAAAAATATTTGTACTTCCGTTTGTAGTTGATAAATCAAAAACTGCTCAATCGATTTTGATAATTCTTTCATATTTAGAGAGCCAAAATATTTTTTCAGTGACATTTATTTACTTATTTCCTCAATGTTATTTCCCGATTTAGGCGAAGTTGGGGTAAGCGGCTAGTTATAAAAAATAAAAATGTTTAATAATTAATTAATAATGTCTTGCCGTATTTAAGAAGAGTCGTTTCAATTCGCATATTTTATTCAAACCCAATCCGGCCTTGGTTCTTAAGATACTTTTTATGATTTCTCATAAACTTTTTTAGTATTTTGCACTCAAAAATTAACCTTATTCTTTAGCAATTAAGTTCAATTTAATTTATCGTATAAATTTAATAACGACTTATTTACGTTCATTTTGATTGACAAGCTCTTTATTTAGTTAATTAACGATGTGATTTGAGATTACTAATTTCGGTCTTAGTTTAATTGAAGGGCTTTTATAATAAACCAGAAAGGGTTGAGCCCTCTTTAGTACGGCAGTGAATAAGTTTAAGAGATCATGTTATAACTGAAGATAAATCATAATTTTATGAAATTAGTCTAATTCTTATAAAACTACTAGCGGTCCGCCCCGGCTTCGCCCGTGGTACCTATTTACGTTTTCTCTACATAAAAACCATCCTCGTACTTCACGGAATATAATAAAAAAAGAATTATCTAAATCGGTTCAGCCGTTCTCGAGTTATGCGCTTACCAACACATTTTGCGATTCATTTTTATATATAAGAAGAAGATAATATAGATAATTTTGCACGTGATAATCTTATTATGTTAATTGTTAACATATTCCTAGTTATCACAAATACAATAATTTAACAAAGAAACATCAAATCTTTGCTTACAACAGGCATATTATTATAAAAAAATATTAAGAAATTATTATTATTATTATTCTCAAAGAAAATGATTTTAAATAAAAATTAAAAAATACTTCCCGTACCGGGAATCGAACCCGAGCCTCCTGGGTGAAAGCCAGGTATCCTAGCCACTAGACCATACGGGAGATAGAGATTGTATCAAATTTAACAAATAATATAAATAGCCAATCCAAAACAATTTAGAATGCTCATGATCTCAAGGTTCTATGACGCACATTATTTTTATGGCGGATTATTATGGATTACACAAAAATAAAACACGATTACTAAAGTCGATAATAATAAAGAATGTGAATGCGATAAAACTATACAATAAATATTAAAGGATTGGCAATTCCATATTCGATAGTATTTTGTTTGGTCATTCTATAGCAAACAAAAAGACTTTTAACAAAGATTGTTTCGGTGACATAATATTGTAGTACAAATTGTATGAAATGCTCTACAAACGAATAATGTAGCAATTCATTATAATATTCTTTGCGCTGCGAGCGGAGCCGCATGTACAGCTAGTTAATGTATAAACATAAGGATAATACACAATATAATCTACGTAGAAAAAACCACGAAACGACCTCCTAACAATTCATTAATACAATAAAGAACAGAAAAATACCCAGTCTCCAAGTGAAAAATGGTTTCCATAGCAATGATAAAATACTCGATATATCGATGTGTCATAATCGGAAAGCGGGGTTTTATCTCGCAGATAAATTTATCGCACCAACTTCCGACTCGTATCGATGTAGTCGATTCAGAATCGAATGGAATCGAATGGAGTCAACGTTTGTTTCAGCATTTTAGCGAGTCCAGTTGGATTGAGATCTTGATTGATGACAAAGAAAAGGGAAAAAGCATTTATTTGCTCGTGATAGACACGTATTGGTAATTATAAAAGAGAGGTAACATATAGAATGAATATGAAACCATAAGAATTACATGTAGATAGAATAAAACGTAGAAACACTTTTCGTAATATTGTTGAAAATAATCAAGCTTACAGCTAACAATTGTAAACTGATTTTAATCATATATAGATAGTTCAATTTGTGTTTCTTTTACTTTGGGTAATAACTTTAAAAACTAGAAAATCATCCAAAAACAACCACTCAGGAAGAGACATGACGAGCAGCCACTACGATATATAAGACAAATAAAGTCCTTCAAATCGAATATACTAGTTTAGTACATAAGTAAGATACATAGACCTAAATTGAATTTGGTCATTGGTGTTGCACTCAAGTAAATAGGTTCCCAATTAATCAGGGATTGATGCCCAGGGGAATACATGATTCAATTGGAGGTTAGTTTTAATTAACTTTTCACTTTTATTATTTATCCTTAATCCATTAAGAAGGTGTAATCTTGAGGGTGTAGGGCACATATTACAGCTCATTTTAAAGAGTTTTTATCAATTTAATTAGCCGAGGTAAGTACAGGAGCAATATGCACTGTATAATTAGACACTTAAATACACTTTTTTATAACACTTTCTTGATTTATAACTGACTAATCAAGAAAGTGAAAGACCCCCGTGGCTCCGCTTTTTTTGGTCTTAGCGTGATATATAGCCTATAAAATGGGCTATCTCACACCGAAAGAATTTTTCAAATCGGACCAGTAGTTCTTGAGATTAGTGCGTTCAAACAAACAAACAAACTCTTCAGCTTTATAATATTAGTATAGATGTAACTGTAGTCTTGTGTCTCGGCTTCGCATAAAAATAAATAAATAAAAATAATCTTGATTACGATTACTTAAAAACTAGTATAATATGTATGTCTTTGAGGTATATACTTTATGGTTCTTTACAATTTATTGTCTGTTACATGTAAATAAATGCTAAAATAAAATAATATTTATTATTCGGTAGAGCCTATAGAGCTTTCTAATGGTGAAAGAATTCGTAAAATATACTAGTATTCGTTTTTAAATCAAACGTTCACGAACAATAAAAAATATGTATCTTCTTATATATAAAAATGAATCGCAAAATGTGTTGGTAAGCGCATAACTCGAGAACGGTTGAACTGATTTCGATAATTCTTTTTTTATTATATTCCTTGAAGTACGAGGATGGTTCTTATGTAGAGAAAACGTTAATATTATGTACCACGGGCGAAGCCGGTGCGGACCGCTAGTATAATATAAAAATTTATCGCAAAATGTGTTGGTAAGCGCATAACTCGAGAACGGTTGAACCGATTTCGATAATTCTTTTTTTATTATATTCCTTGAAGTACGAGGATGGTTTTTATGTAGAGAAAACGTAAATATGTACCACGGCGAAGCCGGGGCGGACCGCTAGTTACTTATATAATTAGGAAAGATACACAATATATTTTACTATATTATCATAACATATTATTCAAAATCAAGCCTATATTACAAGCACTAACGGAATACCTTAACTGTAACATATTTACGCAAGAAATAAGCAAAACTAATAAGCGAGCTTGTTATTTTTGGTGATTTAATTAATTATCGTACCTCCGGCCATATCTGACCTATGTAATGTTAATCTCTAAGGAACACATTGCACAGGGACGGACTACACGAAATATAATAATATTATGATTAACCATACTAAAAGGATTGTATTCGTTATACTTTAGACGTACATATATTTTTATTTGTATTTATAATATTAAAAACAGACATATATCCGTAGAAAATACCATAACAAACTCTCTAGAATTATGAAAAATAAAACTACAAAAACATTCCTCAATTGTTAATGCTTACAATGCAAGTTTTGATTTCAACATCACTGAAATCAACAGAAATCTGAACATTTATATATGTCTATGAATATAGAAAATGCTTATAATAAATAAAATATTTAAATTTATATTCCGTACCTATTAACAATCCGGCCCTGTCCAATTCCCGTAATATTATTTTAGGGTGTATTGGACTAAAGAAAGGCAGGCCTATATGAACTAAATTACGTTTCTCTATATTCAAGCCATCCTATATATTTTACAAGTTGTTTCCTTTGAAGATGTTGTTAAGATTTTATCTGCCATACATCGAAGGTTGGACAGAAAGTAATTTATATTTTAGTAGAACATCAATATGCATAACATTTATTATACATTTTTTGGAGTTTAAATTTAAGAAACAATTGTTATTCTTTCATTAAAACAGAAAATTCTATTTCTGATTAAGTATTTGGTTTGGGAAGACTGTATTAATGTACACGGTTAAAAATAAATCGCATCGAACTAAAAATTTCTATAATTACCTACGAGTTACCAAAACAGGTTCAGCAGTTTTTATCTTTATCACTTCTTACAAACATCAAAATGAATCCTGTACAAAGTCCACATACATATCAACACACAACCAATCTTGTACAAAATATCTTTTTTTGAAGTCGGTTAATAAAACAATCGCAATCACGAAGAAATGAAGAAACCACAATCGCTTCGATTCTGTAATGCTGAGCCAATCACGATACTTAGCAATCACCCTTGCAAATAGCTTCAATGGACCTATTCTGATGTACGATTTGGTATGTATCGTTTTCATATCGTCACGAACGATGTCAAAACAATATAAGTACAAAATAAAGTGTGTATATAATTTGTTTTTTATTTAAAAATCGCTACTAGAATTTGAGTAAAAATTGACGTGAAAAATAGATACTGAATTGTATTAAAAAGTGGATCAGTAGATTGTGTAAAATCAATGGTCCGGTCATGAGGTCGAAATTGATCCTAATCATTGTATTAATTCCCAGATGCATTAGTCAATTTCCTTTATATGTATTAAAATGAATTTATTTATAAAACTGTCAAGTGTAGTTAAAATGTTGTAATATTTTAATATTTAAATTTATAACAATAAAATTAATATGCACCTGATATTAATTATTTTGTAATTATTAGATAGCCACACCGTACCTAATACATAAGAGATACAATCAGCATAAAATACCTTTATATTCTCAGTAATAAAGTGCCTTATTAAAATGCCAAAGGGCAGCTTCACTGTCATCAGCAAAGGTCGCGTCACAATATTTTTATTCGATAAAGTAACTACACCGTTAGAATGAATAATACAATTATCGATTGTCAGAATAGCCACCCTTTCTGCTGCTCGTGTCAATAAAAAGGAGAAAAACATAAATTACACTCTATATGTATAGCATAAGACCTATTTTTATTCGCACTGCAATATAGGTTACATGAATGTAGTTTATGAGAAAGGTTCTAGGGAAGGAACTACAATTTCAGGGTTCCTTAGTTCTACGATACTAAAAGGATTTAATCCATCAGGCCCCGAAATCACAGACACAATAGAAAATCTATTGTGTCGCGGTCGGATCTGGCCTCTCGGTGGTTGAGAGGTTAATTTATAAGATTTCGCTATTTTTTAAAGTTTTAAAAGGATATTGTCTCTGATAGCCTAGATGAGCTAAACAGAACATAATATTAAACATAATTTTTTGGAATTAAAAAGTAAAAAGTCGCACGCACGCGGGATCACTTGCGTCGAACCCATTTATTTTTCTATCCACATTATGGTACTTGATAAATTTCTATCTTTCTTAAAAAGAAAATGAGATGAAATTAATGTTAAATATGTATAGGAATATTCCACGGTAAAAGGAAACACGTGTTGCAAGTCCAACTCACGCTTCACCTTTTTGAAGTATTATTGACATACGTCGTAATTAAAAGGGAAGGGGATGATTTAAGAACTTAAGAAGCACGTAACATAGGTAAAGAGTTTTTTTTAGCGTTAAGGTAAATTGCAGTACTTTACTAGTTAAACTTTATGTTACTTCCTTAATTATTTCACTTCAATGTATCCATATTTCTAATCAGTTCAAACAAAATAGAAACTGAATTGCCAATCAAAGTTTGTTTCAAACAAATATTAGTTACATAGCGCGGTTGTGCAAACATCGATAGTGTTCAATCGAATGTGATTGATATGATTGAATTGTCTCTCAATTTCAGCCGGGTTATATCTTTATTGTGACCTTTTTTAGCTGGCCGGATAGTGCAATGTTTGTATAAATATTGGTTCTTGGAAAATACATGGGTAATGTGAAATTGGGTTTCGTCAGTACGACATAATAATTGCAATAATTATTTAGAACAGAATATCAAAATTAACTATTGGTAACGGTTACTCGAATATATTGATGTACTTACTAATTTTTAGATGAATATTCCCTTAGTTCAAATGTTTGGTAGCTAAATAAATATAAGGCTCTCTCAAAATCATGTATCCACCTATATTATTTTGAGAGTGACAGGCAAAATTATCCGTAAATTGCGAAATCCACAATCGAATCGAAATGCAGTAAATTATACAGATTTAACCTTACCAAGGCTATTTCAATGCTTCAAATAATTTCATTAGACATAGCACAGCCGATTGGTTTACAAGTATGTCCATAATATGTTAAGTTAGTAGATATTATCAAATCCCTATATGGTAATAGTTATTGAGGGTTTTGTTTTCATTTAGTTGATATTTACGCATAGTTTATAGTTTGTAAGTTTGTTTGATACATAGAAGAAGTAGACATGAACAATTTGTAATTATATTTGTAACTAGACGCTCCGCGCGGTTTCAACCCCGTGGCTCCTCTCCTGTTGGTCGTAGCGTGATGGTATATAGCCTATAGCCTTCCTCGATAAATTAGCTATCTAACACCGAAAGAATTTTTCAAATCGGACCAGTAGTTCCCGAGATTAGCGCGTTCAAACAAACAAACAAACAAACTCTTCAGCTTTATAATATTAGTATAGATTATAATTTGTATGCCTCTGAATAATAATAATTCGTAATTGTACACTATCACCCTAGAAATTTTGTTTCTCTACATATAGATAATCTATACCTATTATAAGCCTGAAGAGTTTGTTTGTTTGTTCTCTAATCTTGGGAACTACGTACCTATCCGATTTTGAAAAATTATTTCAGTGTTAGATAGCCCATTTATCGAGGAAGACTATAGGCTATATATATCATCACGCTAAGGCCAATAGGAACGGAGCAATGCGGGTAAAACCGCAAGGCACAGTTAGTGATAAATATTTATAATCGCTTCACACAACGCAGTCTTAATTAAATATTTTTACAAATTGCCGTTATTAGTGCTGTAAATAAGCAGCTTTTTTTTTCTCCCTTCTTTTATTTTTACTACACTCAAATCGTTTTATCCGTGTTCCAATTAAACCATAACCTAACAAACCCCAAATCGTTATATTTCGCGTGTTAGTCCCATACAAATTGCGTTAATTCCCTTCGAAATGAGTCCCCAAATATAAATCAAGTTCACTTGTCATACACTAGTAAGTTATGTTTGCATCGCGTGCGTTTGAAGCGATTGATTTAGTGTGACGTTTTTACGTGTTTGTATGGAGATGTTTAAGATTTAGAAGGTTAATTCAGAGCCCTATACACTTTAAAATAGTTTTACACTAATGATCAATTTTAATAAAAAGTGGGAGAGACAGAGCCGGACATTAAAAAAAAATCGTGAATTATTCTTTATAACCTTTTTAGATATTTTGTGAAATAACACCAATATTAACTTTTAGGATCATACATTAACAAGGACATGCTAACTCAACCAAATAAAACAAATATTTACCACCGGTTTGGAAATCATTCCACATAGCTGAGACGTCATAAAACCCTGTATTTGCTCTATCAAAATTATATAAATGAATCATACACTATAATTAAGTATTATATTTTCAATTTGTATGCATTATTACTCTACCATACATCTTATACACACAGTTATAGTATTTAAAAATATACACTAGAAATTATAAATCCCTGGTGTATCAACAGCCTTACAGAACAATATCCCCGCATGAAGGCCTGTTAAACCGACCGTGAGACATGCATACAATCACACATACGTAATATATTATATGTATGGAGTTCATGAGATAATATTATGTGATTATATCTTGCACGTGTTTCAGCATAATCTAAACTTATATTATAAAAACTACTGGAGGGATTTTCTAAATTATTTTTACCTTTATTATTATCGTCTAGCATATTCTTCAATTTTTAATTTTGTTTTTTTTGTAGTATATGCCCTGGCTAGAGATATTGCATATTTGATAGTTAAAATAGTTGGGATTTTTTGCAAAGAAAAATATTTGAAAATAACATGTAAATTAATTTTACTTCTGACATCACAAAATTATAATATTATATCTAATATTGTCACTCACGTAAAAACTACTTAATTTATTTAGGTGAAATTTGGTAAATAGGTAGCAAAATAATATGTTAGCTAAATTATATCATACGCGTAAGGTCGGGAAATGAAACTAGTAAATTCAACTTCAAAGAAAATTGGTTAAAAATAATATATAGCATACACTACATAAAATATTATACACAGCACGTATATTTTTATAATATAGTGGTTTAGTCCCACGACGAAAATTTATCATTCTTATACTTTATATACACTAACGGTATATACGTTAATAAAATGGTAGAAAAATGTAAAATGATTTTCGGCCAAGTAAGAAAACTTAATAATTTTAGTAGGTGGCTTAAAAATAAATAAAATATGGCTATGATACCGGGTAAATATTGTACTTTTTTGATTAAAATCTCTACAAAACAGAAAAAAATCAATTTCTCGCTTAATATTTATTTAGGTATAGATTGAATATTTGTTTATATTGCTAAAATAAATAAAAATATATATTTATCCTGTTCTCTAATTCTAACTGGTCCAAAAACATCATTTCTACGAAGCAACAAAGCTGTTAACAAAACTTTACTTTATTTGTAAAAAGTAAAAAGTAATAAACTTACATTACTTATCAGAACGAATAGCTTAAAAACGAAAACTTTAAACTAACACAAATTCAATTTGTAGATGTAATTGGTCTTTACAATACAAATACAACAAATCTTACATATTACAATTATTAATGACGTCATAATCTCAAATGATACATTTATCAATTAAATTAACTTTCAATCTGTTTTAAAAGAGTCTGCAAATTTAACACAATTTTCCTGAAGTGAAACTTCTTTATCGGAGTTGAAAAAAATTTTTTGTAACATTTTTTCGTTACGCGTGACATTTTTCCGTTACGCGCCATCTTTTTCTTATCCCTATCACGCGTGATTCGACGTATTTCTGTAAAGTTGCATATAGTAAATTATTTTTTGAAAAATAAGGTCATAAAGAAGTTTCACTTCTTACGTGTGTACACTAGTACAGGCACACATTTTTTTTTCTTTTAATGCATGGTCTTAAAATAAAGCCATAACTTAGATGCATTTCCTTCAATCCATATGGTGCGTTGGTTCTAATTAATTGAAACTCAAAACCTTACACGTCCCTATATACTTTAAAATAAAGTGTTTAAAATAAGTAGATAAATCAGCATAAATTTAAACCGTCTTCACGCTACAATCGCTCAAAAAATATTTCTCAATCTAATCCATCATGAATAATAAGAATAATCATTTCGTTCATGGTTACTTTGATGCTATTATGTGGAAATCATTGCATTATTTGTATTATTCCTGCTTAATGTAATGAAAAGAAAGATTTTATTGGCGTTTTATATTTCTTATATACTTAAGTAATAATAAACACGTCTTTTGCAATTTTTCTTGCTTGATACTAACCTTTATTTTGAAGTAAAATGTTTTTAATAGTAACATTATATGAACATTGAACATCGTTATCCTAGTTATGTTATTACATATGTAATATAGGCACAGTATTACAATCTTAATATGTATAAATCTCGTGTCACAATGTTTGTCCTCAATGGACTCCTAAACCACTTAACCGATTATAATTAAATTCGCACACCATGTGCAGTTCGATCCAACTTGAGAGATAGGATAGTTTTTATGAAAAAAAACGTAAACATGTAGGTACCACGGGCGAAGCCGGGGCGAACCGCTAGTATTATATATATAGATATTGTAATACTGTGATATAGGTATATACCTATAGTTATTTCATGAATTTTTATTTATTTCTACAAAATACACTAATAATTATTATATTTTACTATTTGAAAGAAGAACATAATAATATCATAAGGTAGATAATAATTAAAAGAAACTTTTTTACATGTTAATGTTCTTATTAGAAACCCATGATAACCCTTTCATAAAGACCTAAAGAAACCTCCATTCACCTGTGAAATTCTTAGACTACAAGCCCGCATATGAAAAAAATATGGGTCAAATGAACCA
>CAJQZN010042674.1:175263-195774 GCA_907164685.1 Colias eurytheme
CTGATACAAATGACTCGAAATTTTCTGTCAGTATCTCCCGGTCTATGTAGCGCACGTCTACGTGATACTACGGCGAGATTTTTACACTTGTTAACGCGTAATATATAATATCGTGTGCTGTTATTAATCATTTTCTTTTCTGGATAGGCAGGATTATTGAGGCGTGGGCTATTTTATATATTACTAGCATTCCGCCCGCGGCTTCGCCCGCGTTTTTAGAGAAAAACCCGTTCCTGTAGGATTTCTGGGATACAACCTATCCTATGTCCTTTCTCTGGTATCAAAATATCTCTATACCAAATTTCATGCAAATTGGTTCAGTAGTTCAGGCGTGATTGAGTAACAGACAGACAGACAGAGTTACTTTCGCATTTATAATATTATAGTATGGATTTGAGGATGGGTTATTAATTATTATTAAGATATTTTTTTATGACATGCAAAAGTTGTAAATCTCTTTTCGGCTTTTCACTGAAGATAAACTAGTTTTTGAACTAGCTGTGTATATTTTATAATATGTATAATGACGATTAAAAAGCACAACTTAATAATCTATACTAATATTATAAAGCTGAAGAGTTTGTTTGTTTATTTGAACGGGCTAATCTCAGGAACTACTGGTCCGATTTGAAAATTTCTTTCGGTTTAAGATAGCCCATTTATCAATACTATAATACCTATTATAAAGCTGAAGAGTTTGTTTGTTTCAACGCGCTAATCTCAGGAACTACTGGTCCGATTTGAAAAATTCTTTCGATGTTAGATAGCCCATATCATAAGCTTCATAAAGCCCTTAAATTACTCGATTCAAAAACAATAAACACTATAATATTATCTTGAAACCTCGTTAATACCATCAGAATAAACGCAAAGCTGCAATAAATGCCGAACTGACTTCTGACAAATTAATAAAACGCCTGACGTTAATAACTTTTATGGAGCCATTAAAAATTTTCCTACTTTGTTTAACTTGACGAGCTCAGTTTCAAGGTTTTTAACAGATTAATTTCGAGTATATTTTTTATAAGTGCTTCATAGTGTTCATGTTTGGCAGGACGGATTACAGCTACATACCGGGGTATAATTTCAAGTACATTATTTTGTGCTGCTGTTGAAAAATTGCAACAATAATAATGATTGCCTTTTTTAAGTTTTTTGAACGATGTGTTACTTTATGAATGCAATTTTAAAGAAGTTAAAAGTGACAGAGATAATCTTTTGAAATAAAGTATCACCCCAGTGAAAGCTCTATGTGGCTCTACCAAAATTGGTGTGGTATCTGAACACACAACATTTAACATTTGTAGTATTAATATATGTTACTGTTTTATTAATAATTGTATAACATACATTAAATTCATGTTTCTTGCGTAAATCATTTCACATTCATCGAATATAAAAAGTATTTTTATGACACTTGAAAAAACACTTAAACTTTAATTTTATTTATTATTTTTGCAGTAGTTCTTTCTGTGTTTAGTTATAATAGTGCTATTACAACTAAACTTGTGGCTGAAGTCAAATTCATAGTGATATCAGTCTGCCCCATTTGCCTCTTGATTAAGGGCATCCCTGCAGGCACTGTTTGGACAGCTACGAATCCTACTACACTAGTTCGTTGTTCTGACTTTGTACTTTGTTAAATAAATGCTAATAGGTAGATGTTACAAATTGCTATAAATAATAATATGAAATATAATAAGACTACTGTTTTTTATGAAATTAATTTTAATTAAATATTATATTATAATAATAGCGATGGGTTGTCTTTAAAAAATGGCCACAAGTATTTGTAATAATTTTTTATACATATAGATGGATGGTGGTATCTTTTACGAGCTAAATTAAATTGATCATCTCTAATCTCTACTTAATATACATAGAGGCAAAAATGTTAATTTTAAAGCAGAATCGTTTATTCCTGCACAAATATTTAAAGGTTATAAACATTTAAACACTCTTTTTCGATTAAAACATAAGCAGTATAAAATTCAAACATATCAAATCTAGGCCTTTCTTAATAACTACTTGAAACCCTTTTGCAATGAAAGTCGTGCAATGTAGCAATAACATAAACGTAAAATTATAATTACGTGTAACCAATAATTGTTAATAGTATTTATAGTTTCCATAATTTTATTCAAAGTACAAATAATAATACGTGTAAGAGCTACGTTCTACTTATATTTTATTGTAGGAAGAATTTTAAAAGTTACGCTATGTAATTTGTGTAAGTTAAAATTTAAGATATAGTTTAAGTTAAGTACCTACTAATAAAGGTCTTGCGCGGATCTACGCATACAGTTGGACTTATAATTTACAAGTGCTCATATAAAATGCATAGTAACAAAATTAAATAAAATTTTATGGAAAATAAAATTTTATTTAATTTTATATCTACTACATAGGTAAATAAATATTTATATGTTGTATTAAATATTCAGTAATAGTACTAAAACGATAATGAATAAAACACGTGTAACACATAATAATTAGAAATAACTCACACAATAAATAAACACGCTCTTAATTACATAAGTACCAAACAAGTTAAGCGCGAGCCAATTCGATCGACAATTTTCATTTATCGTCAGTCTAACAAGATTACTGTCCAGCCCTGTCCACGCTATTTTATAGCAATAATACTTCCAGTGTGCAAAAGTGACAGCGGTATATAAGTCGTCTCGTCATCTCTCTCCCACACTGGAAATACTGCTATAAAAGCACGGTTATTGTGTACAGTTAATAAGTCCGTTTTCAATTACATTGGAAAGTAATAAAAATCTAATTGCGACATCGAGCCGCAATGCGTTATAATGAAATGAGGGATAGGCGGGGCAATGTCCTAACCAGGAGTTTATTACAGAGAGCCGCTAGCAGAGGATCGGCCATTTTTTACAGCGATACCGTTTTTTCTTCACCCTAATTTGAGTCATTCTTTACGAAACGTTAGATTAGCTTTGAGTAATCGATACGCGCATTAGCTTTATTGTGGGGTACGAATTTGTGTAACAAATTCTGTGTTCAGTTACGCTAGAATACTTTATGTTACTGACATGTACGACCCATTGGATGTGTGCTTTTGACATTTTTATTTTGTTTACTTCTACGGGATTTTACAAAAATAAAATGTTCAAACTAAAAAGGGTCTCTTTCGCTTTGTATATTGTACTAGCTGTACTCCGCATTGCTCCGCTCCTGTTGGTCTTAGGGTATATAATATTATATATAGCCTATCCTTCCTCGATAAATGGGCTATCTCACACCGAAAGAATTTTTCAAATCGGACCAGTTGTTCCTGAGATTAGCTCGTTCAAACAAACAAACTCTTCAGATTTATAATATTAGTATATAGATGTAATGAATAATCTCAAAAACATATATTTAAAAAAAATACATGAGAAAACCGGCTAAATTGCGGAATGCAGTTAATAGGAAAGATAATTTTACAAGCAAATAACTTTTGAAGTCGTATTTAGTACGGTTCCATGCTCTGTCACACGTTACTAAATGTAACACTAAATAAAACTATGTGATAATTTTTTAATTGTCATCATCACTATCAGCATAATATATTTGCAGCCTCCAATGAGAGTTTTGTTCATCTTAATCCAACACACGGACCCAGAACGACAAATCACTACATAGTATAAAACAAAGTCGCTTTCTCTGTCCCTATGTCCCTGTGTATGCTTAAATCTTTAAAACTACGCAACGGATTTTGATGCGGTTTTTTTTAATAGGTAAAATGGTTTTCGAGGAAGGTTTTAGTATATAATTTATTAGGTTTTAGACAAAGCGGGTGAAGCCGCGGGCGGAAAGCTAGTGTTACATATTTTGCACGTTCCTACCTGTATATTAATGTAAAACCTAAGATGTAGATAGAATTTTGGAACACAAAAACACATCCATAGCGTACCTCCGAGCAAAATAAACTCACAGTATAAATAAAATGTAACAGACGAGCAAAACACGGAACGTTTACTCAACAAAAGGACGAGTTAAAAAATACCTAACTCAAAGCCCCAAATTATAAAGTTAGTATTCATGAATGTCGCTTTTAACTGGACGAGGAAACTCTTTGACGAGACCGTACAGTCTTTTCGATGTCCGAATTAACTGGCCGGTACAAATTTGGCTAGAGACATTGAATTACTATGTACTACGTACTAGAGAGGGCATCGCTACTAAACTATTTGTAACACGAGTTAGAGTCAATCGTCTCAAACCAATTTTTTTTGTTACTTGGTTTCAATTGATAAGTTTATTCATATTTTTTAAAAGATAAACAATATTTTTTTGTTACATTGATTGGTTTTAATTTATAAGTAATAAGAGGATCTACAAAGTGTATGATTCACTAGTCATTAGCCGACCCGCGCCGCCGCGCTTGTCGCATAGATTTTGTTCGTGGTGTCCTCTCTATACGTAGTAATAATACCTCAATGGCTAGAGATGTAAATTACATAGTAAAACGTTGTTAAATAGTTTTGGATGTGTTGTTTTTAACCGCTTGTAATGTAAATGATAGTCCCCTAATTACTGGCCTTTAAGTAGTTTAGTTAAAGGGATGTAGAACTAGTTAAAAAATAAATAATTCTGTGGACCTGGCTGTATTTCAGTAAAAATGCAAGAATTAATCAACTTTTTAAAGTAACAGAATACAATATTACAAAGTACTCTTTGAATTGAATTATTGAACCGATATTAAAACAAATTATATATCGGTTTATTTTTATACATCCACTTGTTTTTCTCGATTTATTTTCGATCATTCAATTTAATAACCACATTATAATATCACAGTACCACCAATGACGAAAGTTTATTCGACATCACTTTACTACAAACTGGCACAAATTCATACCAACTCTTCAAATACTAACAGAACATACAACCAGACAGTTACATCAGCTGAAAAAAAACAAAACCACACACTTACCATACGCGAAACAATTACATAAAACTGCTGAATTCGGATCAAGCGCATCATTTCTGTGAGATTATCAATTCATTCTGTATGAAACATTACAATCTTTTGTTACCGGCTTTTCATTGGAGGCTCAATTTATTCCGCCGCTGTATTTTTGTATTTTAGACTGTATTTGGATTTTATCTGTGGTATTTTTAAAGCATAATATTCTTTTCATAATCATATTATGCATCTTGTTTCTTATCAAATGTGTGTTTTTTATTTTGAATCTTGGCCACGCTAACCATACGCCAAAAAACTCAAACAGTACCGAATTAAACTAATTTTAATAAAAAAAAAACTGAAATGATCGGTCCAGCCGTTCACGCGTGATGCCGTGACCAAGGAAAACTGGTTTCATTTTTATATAATACTAGCTGTGCCCGCGACTTCGTCCGCGTGGAAAAGTGACTGCATAGTAGTTACTACTTAACACACAATTATTGAGTAAACACGTCTTGAAACACGAACTATCATATACAACTAAATTATAAGTACTTACACATTATTATAAAGTTAAAAAATAAAAAATATAAATAGTTATAAAATAAATTATAATAACACAAAAGAACTGTTAGTAAAATTTATTACTAAACTGAGCTATAAAACTTAGGTACAGAAGAGTTCAAAATTTCCAGGATGTGGTTATTCTCCCGCTCCCATATTCCTTCTACTTTCACAGACTTTCAACTTTTCCCTTTCACCCCTGGTAAATGGCAGAACCGATTTTGATCTAAACCATGTCTAATCATACCTATATATTATGTACATGTCATATCCTTTCGTTTGGTACTCCATTTGGATTATTTATCCCCACTATCACCCCTAAGGTGCCCTATATGTAATAAACAGATTAACCAATTTTGATAAAACATGACTAATTGTAATTCACACGCCATTTGATAACCCGCTTGATTATATTTGACCACATTCGATTATTCATTCCCACTTTTACCGCTATAAATCAATAAATGGATGAACCGATTTTGATTAAATATGCCTCATCATACTTCTCACGTCTGGTCATGCCCTTTCATTTGATATGCCACTTGGGTATATTATTTGACAACTTTTATTCCCACTTTTATACCTATATCCAATAAATGTATGAACCAATTTTGATAAAATATGTCTTATTGTACTTTACACGTCATGTCTTTCATTAGATACGTCACTTGAGTATATTTGATAAAATTTATTTATTTATTCCCACTTTTACCCCTATATCAAATAAATGGATGAACCGATTTTGATAACATTGGACTACTTAATTGTTTCTGACAGGTCGTCTTTTTTCATTTGATATATCACTTGGGTATAACAGACAGCATTCGTTTTTCTCATTCCCACTTTTTCCCTACATATAATTATTGGATGAACCGATTTTGATTAAATATGCCTCATTATACTTCTCACGTCAGGTCATGCCCTTTCATTTGATATGCCACTTGGGTATACCGTATATTCGACAACTTTTATTCCCACTTTTATACCTACATATTATATCCAATAAATGGATGAACCAATTTTGATAAAATATTATGTCTTATTGTACTTTACACGTCATGTCTTTCATTAGATACGTCACTTGAGTATATTTGATAAAATTTATTTATTTATTCCCACTTTAACCCCTATATCAAATAAATTGATGAACCAATTTTGATATAATTTGAC
The DNA here is from genome assembly GCA_907164685.1 of Colias eurytheme. Lineage (NCBI taxonomy): Eukaryota > Metazoa > Arthropoda > Insecta > Lepidoptera > Pieridae > Colias > Colias eurytheme. The sequence continues at coordinate 181,913 of CAJQZN010042674.1, forward strand.
TTGTTGTTTCTGACAGGTCGTCTTTTTTCATTTGATATATCACTTGGGTATAACAGACAACATTCGTTTTTTTCATTCCCACTTTTACCCTTCTATATAATAAATGGATGAACCGATTTTGATTAAATACCTATGCCTCATTATACTTCTCACGTCAGGTCATGCCCTTTCATTTGATATGCCACTTAGGTATATTTGACAACTTTTATTGCCACTTTTATCCAATAAATGGATGAACCAATTTTGATAAAATATGTCTTATTGTAATACATTCTAAACAAAAAAGAAAACAATTTTCTCAATGAAGTTGTACCTAAACTAGCGTTAGCTACTATTAAGTATTCTGTGCCTAAACTTTACGGAGACGAAACAACTCAAACTCAAAACATAAAGCATTTTCTCTTCACGTGTAAAGACACGTCATGTCTTTCATTAGATACGTCACTTGAGTATATTTGATAAAATTCATTTATTTATTCCCACTTTTACCCCTATATCAAATAAATGGATGAACCGATTTTGATAAAATTTGACTAATTGTTTCTGACATGTCGTCTATTTTCATTTGATATATCACTTGGGTATAACCTACATTAACAACCTACATTAACAACTAACATGCGTTTTTTTCACCCCTATATAATATAATAAACAACTAATGTAACATAAAAACGCATCTAATTCGTATTACCCGTTAGCGAGCTACGATGGCACAGACAGACACGCAATACACACATAGCGGTCATAACACCCCTCTTTTTGCGTCGGGGGTTAAAAATATAATACCTACGACATAATTTCAAAGACCTTTTATATAGAAAATTTACCTAGAAGTAACCATAATGCTATTTGTGCAGGTTTTAGACTTATGAGCAAAAATCTAAATAAAGGTCCTTTGACCCCCCCTACTACCCCCTCATCATAACCACCCCCCCCCCCTCCACGCTTGGGGACTTTCGAATTTCGATATGATCATCTGGACATGTCAAGGAATAACTTTAGCGTATAATTTACGTAATAAAGTAATTCATGTATAGAATGCCTTAGCAAATGTTCGCTGTGATTACTTAAATGGTCATAACTTTTTTATTTATGAACCGATTGACATGAAATAAACACTAAATGTTAAATGAAGCTTACCACAATATATTAGTGAAAACCGCATCTAAATCGGATAAGCCGTTTCTGAGATTAGCGTGTTCAAACATACAGACAAACAGACAAACCGACAAACAGACAAACAGACAAAAATTTTTTTAACAACAGTTTTGGGTTTGGGATCGATTGAGTAATAACCCCTGCTAATTTTTTTTACATATTTTCATTGTACAGACACCACTTTTCTAGAATTTTATTATATGTATTGATGATGATGATGATGATGATGATGTATACAGATTTAATATTTTTATCCTATTGTTGTTTCTTTTAATTGGCGTATCTAATTATCAATTAATTCAAAATTATCATCATCTTATCTTATCTTATCTTCTTATCTTATATATAAAAATGAATCGCAAAATGTGTTGGTAAGCGCATAACTCGAGAACGGCTGAACCGATTTCGATAATTCTTTTTTTATTATATTCCTTGAAGTACGAGGATGGTTTTTATGTAGAGAAAACGTAAATATGTACCACGGGCGAAGCCGGGGCGGACCGCTAGTACATATATAAAAATGAATCGCAAAATGTGTTGGTAAGCGCATAACTCGAGAACGGCTGAACCGATTTCGATAATTCTTTTTTTATTATATTCCTTGAAGTACGAGGATGGTTTTTATGTAGAGAAAACGTAAATATATACCACGGACGAAGTCGGGGCGGACCGCTAGTAATATATAAAAATAAATAGCACTATCTGAAATCTCAAAAAAAATACGTGTGGCACTCGAGGACTGCCGCGTTAAAGCTATTGCATAGCATGCCTTCAAGCCACACCTCCGTGTCCGTCGGAGTGGGGAGCGTGAGGTTTTTTTCGTTACGGAATTTCTGGATTCGGTCCCCGCGCTCAAGGCCCGCGATAGAAGCTATGCAATAGCTTAAAAATAAACTGTGTTCTCATGAAAATGTAAATACTACAACAAAATAATTATTTTAAAAATCTCTTATAATCCACTCCTAGGAAAAGTAGATTATATGACCACGAACGTCTAGATTTCATCAATGCTATGCCATTACTGGATGAAAAGTGATTAAGCCCAGTCAAATGGAATACCCTTGTCGCCTAGATCTTCGTAATTTTAATACTATTTTTAAAACACGGGCAAGAAAGGTTTTACTTGTATTTACGAAGAGTTTCAGGAATATAAAGTATTTTATGTTTCCGTTTCTTAGTATTTGATAGAAAAATTAGATTACCGGTGAAAGAGTAAAACTATTCATTTTTGGCTTTCTCGTTATTTGAAATAGATATAAATAATCCATATATATTATATACTCTGTTTGTTATATATACGTTTGTTTGTTTGAACGCGCTAATCTCGGGAACTTCTGGTCCGATTTGAAAAATTCTTTCGGTGTTAGATAACCCATTCATTGATAAAGGCTATAGGTTATATACCATCTCGCTGAGACCAACAGGAGCGGAGCACTGCGGGTAAAACTGCGAAGCATAGCTGGTAATAAAATAAAACTCGTGAAATTGCAATATTAATATAAAAATATTGTATTGTGTATCGTATAGATTATTATCTAGATACTTACTCTTTACATTTTTATTGAAATTGATATACAATTCATATTTTAAGGGCCGATTTTTCAATCACTACATAGTATAAACCAAAGTCGCTTTCTCTGTCCCTATTTCCCTATGCCCCTTTGTATGCTTAAATCTTTAAAACTTCGCAACGGATTTTGATGCTGTTTTTTTTAATAGATAGAGTGATTCAAGAGGAAGGTTTTAGTATATAATTTATTAGGTTTTAGACAAAGCGGGCGAAGCCGTGGGCGGTAAGCTAGTGCTTGGATAAAACTTATTAATATTAAAATGTCACGTAAACTGTCAAATGCGGGCAATTAGAATACGTTTTAAAAATGGTAGTTTTATACATTATTCGACGAATAAGTTTTAACCAAGGATTGAAAAATCAGACCTAAATGTAACTCTAATAACTTAAATTTTATGTCAATTATTCTGATAATAATTTTATTAACGTTTTAAACCATAAAAATGAATAACTACACTTTATTGTTTATCGCTATCTTTAATTTACATGTTTTAGAACCAACAAAAAATAATAACTACAGTTTATTGTTTATCGCTGTCTTTCATTTACATATTTTTAGTGTAGCTGTGTGTAGGGAGATGAAATTAAAGATAGCGATATTGATTTAAGATGTTCATATCAATGCATCTAACTTGTTTCTGGTCCCTTTTTTAACACGTCTCTATACATTACCTCCCATAAGTCTTTAACACACGTCGTCGTCGTTTAGCCCACGTCATCATGGAATGTAAGGGGGTTGCGGAGTACAGGGCAAGACACCTGGGGTCTCCCGGGTCCCTCCCTGAAGCCTTCGGCAGCCCTAACAAGCTGCTTGGCTTCATGGAGGAGCTCGGGTGGTTTCAGTTTTCGCTGGTTTCCCCCACCTCTCTCACGCAAAATAGGCGCTTGACGTCGAGTTGCGGAGAAATGCCCGCAATTATTATATTATTTTTATATATTTATAATTGGGGGGGCAAGTATCTCGCCTCACGGCGGTGTTGTGAACAACTCCGGCTGAGTGGCCAGACGGCCGGAGTCTAGGGCGACTGAGTGAGGAACCTACGGACTATCCGAGCGTTGTCCAGCAGGACTGCCCGCTGTATCCCTTGTATCCTGTATTTATAATAATTATTATATTTTATTATTTAAGTCTTTAACACTATTCCACACGATTCATCCTATAATTATAAACAAACTGCACTTAATCAACATTAGTTTTTACCACAATCGCGATCAGAAGATAGCGCACGACCATTTGTTTCTCGCAGCAAAAACTTTCGCAACGCTCATTTAGTACTAGCGGACAGTGACGGATCGCCGGTTCGATTCTAAGCCGAGTTTTTCTGTAACTGCTATAGCTGGAACGTATGTTAACTTTATCTAGCTTGAATAAATAGCGTTAGAAATATTGCAGGTGGTATTTGAAGCGCTTTTTTCGATGTTTTTAATGAAAAATATTTGATTTACGAACTATAGTGGTATAAGACTCCTTAATGAATTCTAGAGGCATTTAATAAGACTTCTTTAGGTAAGTAAATATATTGAATCTTGATATTTCTAGTTTCAATTATCAATACCTACAGAGAAACTCGCTCAGAAGCTGTAATTACTTCTTTCAAATCTGTATTTTACAACATCATTCTAGGTTACTTTTATTAAAAAAAAATTGTTTTTTAAGAGCGAAAATTTGCTATTTTTATTTTCTATTTATAAACTGTAGGGCACTCCAAATTAAAAGATTATGCACGTAGCTCTTAGATTCAAAACAATTTCGTAGGTCAAGAATATAATCGGAATTTAATTGTGTAAGTCACCCATCGATAAAGTAACCGCTCATTAATTCACTTAACCAGAACTGATCGTTATCCGGGAAACTAACTGTGAGCGTGTTAACATTGTAAATCGTTATTGTTAAATAAAAAGTAATTTAGCATTACCTATATGAATAATATTTCTTTTAGGGAACTTGTAGGCCCTTTTATTGATTGTCAGCCTATTTTTGTATTAAATATACCTCCCCACGGGCCAAGTCAAATGCAATTTTTACAATTGATTTAGTACGGTTATACAATCAAAATGGTAATTGTTACTTGTAATTTGGAAAAACGTAGTAGGCACAATAACTTATATTTATTTATACATTATTTCTATATTTATTTTTTATTCCGTACGCTACGTATATACACATATCATATTGAATGCAACATAATTGCAAATACAAAATTTTCTTGATTCTTCGATTGAACATGTTTTTCAGGAGCTTAACGTCTTTAGATAGTAGCAAAGAACTTACATTTTAATCAATACAACAACTAATTATATACGCCGCAGTCTTTCAGTTAGCTAATGTGATGATAATTTTGCCGCGGCACGCGTCTCACCTGCTTGCTTGCATTAGGAGTGGTAATCACGTAGCTGCTAGCTGCGTCATTAGATACCATTGAAGGGTGTAATAATATGAGCTAATTAACTAACTTTTGTGATATTTACAGTTTTTTTGTGTTATTTAAAGTCCATAGGTTCATAGGTCCACAGTTGAAGCCGGTTGTGCCCGTGATAAAAACAAAAATTTACCTATACGAACTATCACTCTAGACAAATGGCAGACACGTTAAAAATAGAATCCGCTGTTCAATCTAAATTCAGCTGGATAAGAATTGTTGAATGATGAAAATTCTTATCCAAAAAAATCTTCAGTGTCTCTATTCAGTGTGACCGAAACATTAGCAAAAGGTCATAAGCTTATATCAATAAGTATCGATAGCGCATTTTAGCGTGTTTGCCATTTGTCTAGAGGCTCAGTATAGTGTCTACTGGTAACGTGAGCAAGTGTCGTGTTATGTTGAGTTCTAAACAATAATAAAACTGTAAAATTTCCGCTCTTAGTAATGCTCTACCTTATAATAAAAAAAGTATAATGACTTCTATTATACAAGCAATTTGATAAAACCCCTAATTACACTACTTCAGTTTTAATTAATAGGTATCTTATTTCTAATTAAAATATATTTTTTTCTGATAATTTAGCTTTTGACTCCTCACAGGATTTTTAATATTTTAAACTTACTCATTTCATCAATCGCAATTATTTTTACTGACACTACAATTATCAACATACTTAAAGATATTTACTTATAAATGACTAGATTTCAGCCCGCGGCTTCGCCCGCGTTTTCTATGAAAAACTCGCATAGTTCCCGTTCCCGTGGGATTTCCGGGATAAAACCTATCCTATGTGTTAATCCAAGTTACCCTCTATATGTGTGCTAAATTTAATTGTAATCGTTTCAGTAGTATTTGCGTAAAAGAGTAACAAACACACACACACATCCACACATCTTTCTTATATATAAAAATGAATCGCAAAATGTGTTGGTAAGCGCATAGCTCGAGAACGGCTGAACCGATTTCGATAATTCTTTTTTTATTATATTCCTTGAAGTACGAGGATGGTTCTTATGTAGAGAAAACGTAAATATGTACCACGGGCGAAGCCGGGCGGACCGCTAGTTTATAATAAAATGATGATGTAACCATATTATCATACTACGTTAATACATATATAACACCAGTTAACTAATAAACCAGGATACTTAGTAACAAAACAGTATTCTAGATAGGTCATATACCTTTCTGGTTTATAGCCAACGCCCTACAATAAACTGTAACAGCTTGGTTTTATATGTACTGTAAAGCCTCTATAAAGATATAACCGTTGTTTATAGATGAATAAAAAGCATTTTAGCGAAGGGATTTGTTTTGATTTACATAAAAAAAATTTCTAATGTTTACAGTGCAGTTTAGAATGTTTAAACTGTTTTAAAATTAAACAGACAGTTCCATGAACATTCTTATAAGTAAAAACGTATTTTACATATTATAATACAAATATTTTTTCGTTAGTCGTTTAATAATTTGATTAGTTAGGTATTAAAGACGTACATAGATAAATTTCTGCTTTGTATTTCTAGCAATATACTTTAGATTTAACATCGATGTAAGTACATATCAATATCCCTACTAATATTATAAATGCGAAAGTAACTCTGTCTGTCTGTCTGTCTGTTACGCTTTCCCGCCCGATTTTGATGAAATTTGGCACAGACAATCTTTAGACCCTGAGAAAGAACATAGGCTACCTTTTATTGCGAAATATGTACCACGAGCGAAGCCGGGGCGGACCGCTAGTATTATTATAAGGTTTAAGACAATTATTATTAATAAATTAATTAAAAGTGTCATACTATTTTAATGATCCGGTTATAATATTATAAGAGGTTAATGAACCATAACAAGAGGAGTGGGCTCTATCTTTAGTTAGAGAAATATAATGTGTTATTTTAGTGTTTAGAATATATTATATTTACCAATAACATAATAATATTATGTTTAACTATTGTCTAGTTTCGATATTACAAGCTTTAGTTTGAGGCTGGATCAAAATTCTATAATATCATCTGGATAAATACTTGTTTCAAAAATTAAAAGTTCATTCACTTATTTTAAAAGTCACTTATTTCAATTTATAAAATATATAAAGATGAAACCCGTTTCGCGTTGTCACGGCATCACGTGTGAACGGGTGGACCGATTTCGATAATTCTTTTTTTTTATTATATTCCTTGAAGTACGAGGATGGTTCTTATGGAGAGAAAACGTAAATACCACGGGCGAAGCCGGGGCGGACCGATAGTATACTTATATTCATTACTTAATAACTTAATTGAGAGATTACTTAACAATGCAAGTATTATTCTTAAGTTATTATAATTAGGGCGCGAAAGTAAGCCTTAGAAACGGTCTCGGTTCTTTCTAATACCCTCCTTACACCGTACTCCTAAATGCCTTTGAATTATATAAGGGAGTGTTCATAATGTACTTTGGAAATAAGTGTGACGTCATAGTTTGTGACTACTGAGTAATTATAATACGTGGGTTTACTAATTGATATTGGAAAATATTATATGTTTAATATAGTTCAACACAGGCGATATGAAAATATCTTGTACTATCTCCATGAAAAATAAAACACAAGACAATCATACCTACCCTATAAATCGCGCAAGCATTCAAAACTACACAAATAGTTCTAAAACATCAGTTTGAAATATTATAAAAAAGTCAACCACCACGTATGTTTGTTTGTTCGCGATACAATCAATGCGAGCGTAGCCGTAGGCGTAAATAAAATGCAAAATTAACTATGGAGTTTCTTGCTTACAATTCTTTGTAGAAATTTTTCAACTCGTGATAATAAATAATAAAATCGAAATCATTGTCTTTTGACCATTTAAAAGCGGTACTAAAAGAAGTCTAATTGAATAAAAAAAGGTTTTGAGTTTGACAAATAGATTACAACAATTCAAAATGTAAAAGGCCAGTATGAACGCGGCCGTAGTTCCTCGAAATAGGATAGCTCTCAAGGGCCCCAACAATTAATTGTCTTTTGTCACAGCCCTGTAGGTGTATAATCTAATGGACTTATGGTTGACAGTTCACTCTTACACCCCTAATTTTATATTACAACCCTTATTGTATGTAGAGTATGTGTACACGTGTACACGTACACGTATGTACATGTATGTGTACACGTACACGTATGTACTTGTATATGTACACATACACGATTACACGTATATGATCATGGAGCAAGTATGTAATGTATTATTTTGATTAATTAAAATATATATGTAACTTAGCCAAGAAGTAGAAATCAATGGACTCTCAATAATTAATTGATTTTGAAATTACTGAAATATAACATACTTGATTAGTGTATAGGCAGTTGCTTTTTAAGCTATTGCATAGCTTCTATCGCGGGCCTTGAGCGCGGTGACCGAATCTAGAAATTGCGTAACGAAAAAACCTCACGCTCCCCACTCCGACGGGCACGGAGGTGTGGCTTGAAGGCATGCTATGCAATAGCTTTACCGCGGCAGTTCCCGAGTGCCACACGTCTTTTTTTATTTTATTTTACTGCAGTTGGTTTTTTTAATCGTTTAATAAATGTCCAGTATAAATCTGATTTGTATGGACTATAGTTAATAGTTATCTAGTTCAAATTACAGATAATAAATATTAATTACTAACCCATAACACATATAATACAAGATCATAATATAACGAAATAATGGACCTCTTTACTATCTCTTGGGAGATTTTAGTCAATATATCGCGTTTTGTCAACCCTCTGTAGAAGCACAATGTATTTGCATTAATTTGATTACGTATTTAAGAAAACCGATAGTTATATCCGTATAAGAATATCTGTAAAAGGCTAATATATAAAACGCAATGGATTGATCTATCAACGCATAACCGAAACTATTAGACCGATCGCGCTGAAATTTGGCATTCAGATAGCCACTATGATAATAGGTATCCGCTAAGAAAGGATTTTATAAATTTGTCCCTTGAAAATTATTAACATCTTGACCATGCGGGCGAAGCTGCGGTACACAGCTAGACTTATGTATAAAAATCTACGCTAGTATTAAAACTAAGTTATTCTTAATTATTTATATAAGCTTTCTGCGAATAAAAGTCATATTAAAACCAGTTACACATTACAATTAAGTTTTAAATGTAGTACTATAAATCGATACCACATGTTTTGACGTGACAACGTCTTATAATTCGATAGAGCCGGTTGCACGCACGAAAAAACATGACTCATGCGTCGTTACCTCTCTCTGAGGCGTTCCATGTAAGGCTTGAAGTGCAAGCGAGAGCGCGGAACGAGCGACAAAGAAGCACAATCGGACGTTGTCACGTTCAACTATCGTCAGTAAACCGACTTTACTGACAACCAATTTTTTTACAATAAATCTTCATATTTCTTTGTGAAGCTTGTAACTAAAAAACACCAGATACCTAACGCAAAACAAATTAGACCGGAAAAATCTAGGCGACAAAAGCTGTGGAACCGCGAATGTAATATGAAGCTATTTCATATTCACGTGGAAATTCCGAAACTGGGAGTTTGTGTGAAAATGTTCGTGCAAATTTCTGAGCATAGTTCTCTGACCATGCGTTGCGTGTTATAAACTATGGAATGGTCTAGCAAAAGAGTAATAGAATTGAAAAGAATGAATAGACTAAATCTATACTAATCTATACTAATATTAAAAAGAGGAAAGGTTTGTATGTATGTATGTATGGTTTTCACGCATAAACTACTGGACCGATTTCAATGTAATTTAGCACACATATAGAGGGTAACTTGGATTAACACATAGGCTAGGTTTTATCCCGGAAATCCCACGAGAACGGTAGATACGCAGGTTTTTCTTTGAAAACGTGGGCGAAGCCGTGGGCGGAAAGCTAGTAAAGTTATATTGAGAATATAAGTTTACATGTTTTAGATCAAAATTAATGTGTTAGTTTTAAAAAATGATAGAAAAATGTTATGTGTTGGAATCGATTCGTTTGTTAAACTTCATGGTAATTTGAATGGATTCAAAATATGTACATTATTTTCATATTTGGTACTGTATATAGATAAGCACGGTGTACGATTATAAATTTCCAATCCTAGTAGTGCAGTAAGTATGTGATTTGGTGTGATAGTCAGTCAATTCAGTGATAATTAAATTTTATACCTTTAGATGGAACACAGATTTACTGTATAAAAGCCAAACATGTGATCTATATTGTGGTGAAACTAACTACACTTTAGTGTCTACAAGCTAGTCTTTCTTTTGTTAGATGAGCTGTATATTCAGAATCCAAAAGAGCAACCAAACACAACAAGCAAGTTCCATAACAAAAACTTTCAATTAAAAACGTAATCCATTTACACCTTTTCGAAACACGGCATACAAATAGCGATCATTTTTACCAGCTTTCCATATCATTTGATGCGACCCTTTCAATGGCGAAGCATCGTATTATGGGTTTGCCTTACAACCGTAACTGGGTCAGCCGGGGTAACAACATAGTATAAAGAGATAAGTAAGTAATCTTCATCGTACATCGCGCCGTTTGTATGTACGCGGAGCGCTTGGCCACGCCCCCCGTTCATGTACGTACGCACGCACACAACTCCGCTCGGTTCCTACTCATGGACCGTTCTCGTGAGGGCCATTTCTGTGGGCGTTCGGTGTTTGTTTATACAATTATTTTCACTAATATTATAAAGCTGAAGAATTTGAACGCGCTAATCTCAGATACTGCTGGTCCGATTTGAAAAATTCTTTCGGTATTAGATAGCCCATTCATCGAAGAAGCCTATAAGGCATATCATCACATCATCAAGACCAACAGGAGCGGAGCCACGGGGTTGAAACCGTGGAGTGCAGCTAGTTTTACATATATAAATGTGACATGCGTGAGCCCTGCGCCTCGCGAGTATAGGTACCGTGCGCTCCAAAACGCCGGGAAGTAGGCCTACTTCTTTCTTTATACTATGGCAACAGTGCCTGAATATGCAATTTAAAAAGAATATTTTAGTTGCAACTTGCGAACACAATTTATTTCGAGAGGTAACGCTTGATGTGTTATTCAATTCATTATTTTTATGCTTTTAATCTCGCTTTGTATTTTGATATTGTTTTGTTTAAATTTGTGATTTAATTTAATTGTGTACTTGGTATTTTGTAGTTCACCTTAATGACGTATTTATTATTACTAGTAGTATTATAAAAGAGTAAAATATCTGTATTTCTTTCTTTTACGCTAACGACTATAGCATGACCAATTTTAATAAACTTTACTGCAATAGATAAATCCTTTACTGGACAGTGGACACAGGCTATTTTAATCTCGTAACAAAGCTTGTCTTACTTTCCTGTAACTTTCATAGAAAGTAAAAAAGTAGTTATCTATCCTACAGGAATAGTGCATTATTCAGAGAAATAACTAACATAATATTGGTCCAAAACACGGTCAGAAACAGTTTTTGATTGCATGACTTTCCTTTTACAAGCTATTGCAAAAAATTAAGTTCAGGTTTGAATCTACTTATGATTATATCCGAACCTGCTTATTGTTTCTTATGATGTTGCATTATTTTCTTCAACTGAGATTTCAGTAAACAAATTATGAGAAATAATTGTTTATTAACTGCCGATTTGAATAAAATACAAAATATATAATATGTAGCCTTTTTCATTTTCAAACACCTCGCACTTGCCCTGTTTTTTCCAATATGTGCGCATGCATCAAAACCCCCAAACTCCATGTAAATATGACCTATTTTCCCAAGAAACCGATATACAAAATAAAAAGTTCTCTATGACCGCATTACAGTTCATGTAATAATAAGTACCACATTGCATTCGTGAGTTATCGCGTTTTGTTTTGTTTGTGTACAAATAATAGAAATACTCAGCCAAAGCTTAAACTTATTATTTGGCAGCGGAATATAGTTTACTCGAGAATTAATTTCAAGATCGCGTTAAAAATTATTGCTACAAATTGTTTTCATTGCTTTGTGAATGAAATTGTAATTTTGCTTTATGGTTTGAGTAAATTTTCTTGCAATTTTTCGTATTATAAATAAGCATTAAATCTGAAAGCTTTATTTTGAGAATTATTCAAAAACTGTAAAATATTTATTGACAGCATTTTGCTTCGATATTTTATTTTCAATATATTTTTTAGAATTGTTTAGCCTTATTTATCTATAATATTTCTGTGTGCTTTATATTTAGGTATTAATTTTTTTTTGTGACGTGTATGTTTGTTTTATGAAATTATGTACCTACTGTGTATTCTTCTTTAACAGTATTATTTACATGAAGTCTATATAAACAATAAAATTAAACATCGAATATTCGATCGTCGAGAAGAAAACATACGAATTGAGAAAAGCTCCATTATCTATAGTAGTTCAATTCTCACGCTTCGCTTGTCCCATGATTTACTTTATTTATTTGCTAACGGAAGTTGGCTGTATATAATTTTTCACCTACCTATATAATAATATCTAGTACCTATTATATTCGATGGTCTTTTAGAAATTAAAAAATATAATATAATTTATTTACTATGCTATTTTCCTTTCGTTGTATATTTAGTACTTATATAATATATTGCACTTAAGTAAAATGCAAATATTGTATACAAGTGTACATGAAAAATTTATTTATTAGTCCACATGGCTACGCTGCAATAGCTGAATAGTTTAGGATGGGTTTTTCATAAAGATAATCTCTAAGCGCAGTTTTGGCCCAAAAATTTAATAAATATTTTCCTTCATAAAAGTCTTAATATTTCGAATGTCAATATTTAAGTATTCATTATAATAATTTATGTTCCAACGTAAAATAATGTGGGAACTGAGGGATAAAAAGATTAATGAGAAAACACGGTTTCTCATAATTAAGAGCAGTTAAAGCTTTATTATGGCACTAGCTTACCGCCCGCGGCTTCGCCCGCTTTGTCTAAAACCTAATAAATTATATACTAAAACCTTCCTCTTGAATCACTTGTTCTATTAAAAAAAAACTGCATCAAAATCCGTTGCGTAGTTTTAAAGATTTAAGCATACATAGGGACAGAGAAAGCGACTTTATTTTATACTATGTAGTGATGATGATGATAATATATTATAACATTTGAACAATTATTGTTCGAATAATAGGTACTTTTACTTTAATAACCATTTTTTAGGGTTCCGTATCCAAATGGTGAAACGGGACTCTATTACTTAGCCTCCGCTGTCTGTCTGTCTGTCTCCAGGCTGTATCTCATAAGCCGTGATAGCTACAAAGCTGAAATTTTCACAAATGATTTATTCCGTTGCCGCTGTAACCATACAATAAATGATTTTCTATTATAGATGAGTACGGAACCCTTCGTGCGCGAATCTGACTCGCACTTGGCCGTTTTTTTTAACAAAATTATGAAAATATGTTATTCATTACGAAGTTCGTATAAATACTGAATTTGACTTATTAATTTCTTTATTTGATGGCTTTTATAAATTTCTGGTTATTCTAACTTATCTAAAGTACTACAACAAAATACCAAAGATTGCATTCCGGTTTTTAAAGTCTACACTATTGGACAAGTTTTGAAAATTCCTTTACCAATGATTAGCAACATTTTTTTGCTGAGAAACCTATTAGGCCAGTAGAAATCGACACTAAAAAACCCTAAATTCGCAAAGCACGATGTAGATTTGAATTTTTGGTATGTTGTTTGGATCAGT